>CALYDF020003336.1:0-10035 GCA_944474145.2 Dicrocoelium dendriticum
AAACGGGAGTTCGTTTAAAATACCACAGCACAAATGCTGATTCGCGGCAATATTGAAGATTGCACCTCCGGTGAAGGCTGAAAGAGACAGACAGTTTTGCTTGTGTTGATGGTGAGCCCAAATTTTGCCGCTGTCGAAGCCAGAGCACTAGTCATGTACTGCAACTCATCCGCGCTGTGTGAAAACTGCACAGTCGTCAACAAACAGCAATATATGGATAGTTGTCAAATAGACTGCAGTCCTCGCACGGAAACGACGGATGTTCAGCAACCCACCATCAATACGGTGCTCCACACGAACACCGTAAGCACACAAGCCGCATCAAAAGCACAAGACAACATTGCATGAGATATATATATTAAACAGGGCAGGAGTTAAGACACAGCATTGCTTCACACCAGAGCCAACTGCCAAGTCATCCGATGTCTCTCCACTTAGCTGCACCCACGCTCGCGTGCCACTGTGCAGACATTCAATGGAAGTTACAAACTTACGCGGGCAACCAAACTTACCCAACACCAGCCACAATGCCTCGCGGTTCACCGTATCAAATGCATTGGTGAAATCAACAAAAAGGGTAGTAAAATGGCTGGTGTCGTTCTCCGCACTTCTCTTGCAACTGACGAGCCGCAAACACCATATCTATAGTGTTGCGACCCGAACGGAATCCACATTGCTCTTCCGCCACGTTAGGTACCACAACCTCACTGAGGAGGCGGTTGAGCACGATGCGGGTAATCACCTTGCCTACACAAATCAGCAAGTTGATGCCACGATAATTCGTGCAACATTGATTTCTACTTTTGCCATTGCACGGTGGTAGCACAAGGGCATCCTTCAGCTCAGCAGGCACCTCCTCCTCAATGCACACATGTTGCACCAATTGGTGCAGCGCAGTCAGCAACGCGGGTCCACCGTGTTTCAATACTTCAGGTGGGATCCCGTCACCTCCGGCACATTTGCCGTTTCGCAGCTGAGCAAGTGCTCTCTGCGTCTCATCCAGTCTCGGCGTATCCGCCAGATCCGCCTTCACATCGTGCTGCTTCAGGCCATTCAATGTAGGCCAGTCGATCTCCGAACGGTTGTTCAAGAGACAGTCACAGTGTTTCCGGCAGACCTGCATTATGTCTGCAGTGTGGGTGCAGGTAGCGCCTGAACTACCATCGATCATTGTCCTCAGCGGCTCCAATCTCCGTCTATACACCACCTTCAAGGAGTCAAAGAATTCCTTGTGTTTGCGGCGTTCGGCGTAGCGTTCCATCTGATTCGCCTTCTCCGTCCACCATGCATTGCTTTTGCGACGGAGCTCTCGGGTCTGTCGCCGTCGAAGTTTGCGAAACTGACTCCTCTTCCCCAAGTCACTGGAGTCTGCCACATGTGCAGCAAATGCTGCCTTCTTCTCTGACACCAATGTGCCAATCGTCACATTGTTGTCATCAAATCAATCAGGCCGCTTACAGTTTGCACGCCCGATGGTCTTCTCGGCAGCAGCTGTCACCTGGTCTGGAATGTGGTGCTACACGTCGCCCACTGTGGCTATGCAGTCCACATCGCACAGGCGTGCAGCCATCGCCTTCTCCAGCCCAACACGTTTCGCCAAAGTACCGAGAGAAGGTTAACTTTACGCCGATTCACGGCGGGAGTGCAATACATCAATTTACGAAAATATATGTACAGTTTGGGCCGCACCAATTTGTAATCGGTGCCACCCTCAGCTCCACGCAGTACCCGTGTCATGCGCACTTCACGCACATCACGCTGACGTACGAAGACAGTGCAGCAGGTGAGCGTGACCACTCCGTGGGTGCGTCCAAGTTTCTATATCACTCGCACTCAGTGCAAACCGAGTGTTCGTGATCGTCAGGCCGTGAGTGGCCCACAGTGAGAGCAGCCTGTCACCGTACTCATTCGCTGAACCAATGCCATGCGCACCGATAACATCTGTGCACGCTGGTGCATCACGCCCAACACGCGCGTTGAAATCACCCAGCAGAAATGGTCGGTCGCTTTTGGGCTTTGCGCGCCGGCATACGATTTATTTGTGAGCAATCGCACGCCTGGTGGTCGTTGTGCTTCGGAGGTTTGCTTGAGGGACTCCACCCGGAGCCTTTAGCTCAATAGCCTGACCCATAAGGCAGTGGGTGGTTTGGAGGTTTGCTTGAGGGACTCCACCCGGAGCCTTTAGCGCAACAGCCTGACCCATAAGGCAATGGGTGATTCGGAGGTTTGCTTGCGGGACTCCACCCTGAACCTTTAGCTCAATAGTGTGACCCACAAGGCGGTGGAGAGCAGATCCAGCTCGAGAATGTGATTTCAGAGACAGATTGGGATCTGCTTGACTGCCGTCACACGCATACTTAGAGGTTTTGGAACAATTGTCATATGTTTTGCGACCGTAATTGTATACGCATCTGCAACCACGGCCAGACGCAGGTGGGCTTTTGGCGGGTTTGCACCAATTTGACCAGGGGCTGCCTGGCTTGAGGCGGGCAGTAACAAACCATTGAACACCCGGAGGTGTGTTCCCACCGTCAGAGACAATGCTTGGCCCTGGTTCTCTTGGCCAATCCAGCTGTGAGATTATAACCCGTAGACCTGTTGTCTCCCATGGCTAGGTTTTACGGGAAGAGGGCCATCGACCACTTCCTGACCTCCGGAGAGGATGGACTAGCATACTGCCAGGGCGGCCACACCTGACAGGAGAACGACTGGGGTCCTCAGCGAAATGATTTGATTAAATGAGCACCCGAAAGGCCTCGGGTGTAGCACATGGTCAGTTCACCGACTCATGCGGATTGGTGTCCTGGAGGTTAGCAGGGAGAAGGGCGAAACCCATTTCCCACCAGCGGTCGCCACGTGGAGGCGCCCAGGACATGAGACTAGCGCGCACCAGTAGCAGCAGTGGGTAGACCATTTGTCGGGATGTAGCCAACACCAGCTTCAACGCACCATAGGCTCTCCTGCGATATATATATATATATATATATATATATATATTGTAGCATACTGCGACAGCTTATGCCTTATGCGTATAACAGTTGAAATAATTGACCAGGATCCGTATGAAGGGCCTTCCAAATAATATCCTGTTTTGATTATCGTCTTCCATACGAAATCGGCCTAGAAGGAATGCCGTTTTACATAAGTGAACAGTCCCCTATATAAACAAATGCAAAGCTCCGTGAATGGCAGGTTAAAAAATAGTGAAATCTGATCGTCAATGTGTGCCCAACAGGTGATTAACCTCTGCTATTGCGTGTCACTGTGCGTACCATTGCGGCTGGTGAAACCGCTCAGACGTAGGTGGCTCTGTGCGGGCACTTAATGAGCAGCCTAGTGGCGGTGCATGTCGGTGTCACTGCAAAACATCATGACACAATGATGGCACTTCTTACCTGTAGGCAACTGCGCGGGGGTGGGGGGGCTACGCAAGCACACAGGGCGGTGGCGGCTGCGTCGGACGTGGACTCAGTGGCGGCATGTAATCGGGCAGGCTAAAGGGGCGGTGGCATGTCGGGCTTCACCTAGGTCCCCCCTGATTACAACATCAGGATGGCTTTCCTTACCTGTGAACAACTGCGATTGCAGGTTAACATGGCGGTGGGGCGATGCCGTCGGAGTCGGGGTCGGTGGCGGCAGATGAATGGGCAACGAAGGGGCGGTGCATGTCCGGCTTCACTGGCGAAACCAAGTTTACACACAGGATGGTTTTCCTTAACTGTGAACAACTGCGATTGCAGGTTAACATGGCGGTGGGCGATGCGTCGGAGTCGGCTCGGTGGCGGCAGTGAATGGGCAACGAATGGGCGGGGCATATCGGCTTCACTGGGAAACAAGATTACACCAGGATGGCTTTCCTTACCTGTGAACAACTGCGATTGCAGGTTAACATGGCGGTGGGCGATGCGTCGGAGTCGGCTCGGTGGCGGCAGTGAATGGGCAACGAATGGGCGGTGCATGTAGGCTTCTCTGTAAATCAAGATTACACAATGATGGCATTTCTTACCTGTGAACAACTGCGATTGCAGGTTAACATTGCGGTGGTGGATCCGTCAGAGGTGGCTCAGTGGCGGAAGTGAATGGGCAGGCTATGGGCGGTGCATGTCGGCTTCATTGTAAAACACCATTGCACATAGATCGGATTTGTTACCTGTGAAAAGCTGTCATTGCAGTTTCACGTGGCGGTGGCGAAGCGCCCGAGGTGCCTCCGTGTCCCACTTGTATGAGCATACTATCGGCGTTACATGTTGGTTTAACTACAACACCAAACTACACATGCATCCTAATTCTTACCTGCGATGACCTATGACAGCGCGTACTAGAAAAACATTTCTCCGTGTATACGCGTTCCGGTGATAAACGAAAACCATGAAGCAAGAGAACGAATAACTGTGAGGATGCTTCCAAGAAATTTGAGGTCCTGTAAGCATGGGTAACACACATTTATCTAAGTACCTACCGGTACGTAGGAACACATGCACTGTCATTGATTTCCGCTGCATAAATGACAACCGAATTACGGTGGCTAAAGGACCGTCCGTAACGGAAATACTAGGAGTAACTTACCGTTGCACAATGTTTCCTCCGTGCTGCAGATCTCTCGGCGCGTTGTTCCATTGAAATTCAAAGGTGTTCATATCAAGGGGAAAAGTAAGCACAGCATGCTGTATGGGAAATGCACTCAGGGTAAGGGCACAGCTAAGGTACATACCTGAGGCGTGTACCATCCAACCGCGATCAAGCGCCTTACGGTAACACTATGACGTGCAGGAGAAGCACAGAAATTCGTCCGCACCAGAATAGCACACGCATGACGCGTGGTACCATTGGGAGCACGCGTCGTACTGGACCCATTGCACCGAATCTCCATGACCATCAACATCGTCCTCCTGATGACATACTCCGCATACATCCTCCGAAACGAAGCCCTGATTTCCCCGTTTCTGTCTCACAGGAACCCGGTAGCCCGTGGATGTCCGGGTGCGAAGGTTAAGGAATCATTTGCCCCTTAGCTCACTCTTATCCGGGCTGACCACCGTCACCCTGCACTTAAGGGGCGATTTCCGTTTCCTGGACCCACCTGTCGATGTTGCTGGAACAGGTGTTTCCGTTTCATTCGCACGCACCACCACATTCACCTGGGTACCTTGCAAAGGGCCACCCGCTTCTCCTGTCGACGTGGGGCATACCGCAGAGACTGAGCCACCATCAGACGTTCCTGCAGTAGGCAAGCCGCATAAGATGCGCACGTTCTCCTCGGTATCTAAATGAAGGGGTACAGGCCACCTTGACGTTCGCCCATACAACTGAAAAGTGGCGTCCTTCGACATCAGCAACGCTACCATTTTAGGTAATTCAACGCACCAGAGAAGTTCTGCGATCCGCAGATCACCAATTGAGCGCCAATGTCCCCCAATACATGCTGCGTTCTTCGAAGTTTCACCGTGCGGTTCACAACTGCATCGCTATCCACCGCGTTACGCTGCACAATCTGCACCGTCTCAGCTGATGTAACGGACTCCGATGACGCTGCTGAAGGTAGCCGGGGTGCGATCCACCGATACCATGGAGTATGTTCAGCGCAGAGTGAGTGTGACGCGCCGCCACATAACAGATGTGATCACATTGGAGCCGCCACGGCCGATTAAACTCACAATCGCATTCACTGTCCCGCGTTATGTACACTCGACGCACCCTCAAACGAGGACAGGTAACCAACCAGTAAGGCCCACCAGATTTACAGCTGAGAACCGTTGATGTACGGAAATGCCTGCATGAAAACATCGTCCGCAAAGTCGCTTAGTTGGGCGAAAGCTGAAGCCACTGAGGACACATCAGATGAAACAGCAATTGCACTCATGCACCGCCTACCTATTATGCTGTTCCTTTGGTGCACCATTGTGTTGACCCTATCAACCACGCAATTGAACAGAGCCAGTAGGGATGACCTCACCGACAGGTACCCCTTCAAATGTCTGTTCTCATTCTCTACCCTGTTCGTGGTGTGGCAGCCAAAAAGCACGGTATCCCTCAGTCTGTGGGCCGCCCAAGAGTCCGCGTGGGGAATCCACGTCGCGCACAAATAACGGTGCAATTCAGGATCCGCCCTGCCCACCGCTTTCAATATCCTTTCAAATACCGAGGCGTCACGGGTATATATGAGGTTATGAAGCCAAACTCTTAATTGCATTCTACGAGGATCAGAGATACCGCGTAAGCGGCCGCAACGTCCAGTCATGTCCACTTTAACATGGTAACGACAAAAAACCACCTTTGATTTCGGAGAAAAACGTCTGAACGCCCGGATCTGAGCAGCGCTTTTATCCATCACAACTGTGTGGCAACGTACTGTGCTAGGCACCATCTCCCTCATCGCCTCAACCGCTTGGCCATAACTGTAGGAAGTCTCATCCGGTAATAGGCGTAGAAAAAGGAAATACCCAGACCTGTGACATCCGCCAGCATGCAGTGCCACAAAATGTAGCCGCCATAATTCAGTTGATGGGTGGCATCGCATAATAGCACCTCACCATAACGATTTACAATGCCGCGAACTAACGATGGAGAGAAAAACACATAACGTATCTGACTACCCTCCGACACCAACCGACACACACCGTGTGCTTCCAACATCGTTGCCACGTCCGACACTTCACAAGCATTCGCATCCCGATGACGAATGCGCAAATTATACAGGTCAAGACGAGTTACCAGTTTGCCGTACTCTAAGTAGATAAAACGGCGCAAATCCGTGGTGCTATGGAAACTATCCATCAAACGCAAAACTTCCTCTATTGCTGCGGAGAAAGACGACGGTTCCGTGCATACAACCATGGGTTGCCCAAGTGAAAATCATGACTATGCGTCATGACGTAACTCCCCACTACATATTTCCCATCTTTGAAAACCACGGAGAAGCGAGCCTTGCAATCGTACGATTTGTATCTACAGGCGTTAGTGGCCTTGTTGCCAAAAAATTATACAACTTACCGCTTGCCACGTGGTCCTGAACGTTTACGATGAACGCAACGGTACATGATGTAACCGCAGCGTTTCCCATCGGGAACCGGCTTCCTCCCTTCCACGATGGTATGCCGCAGCAGACTTGGAAGATGCACGGGAAAAACAAGTCGCCGTTGCAATCTGAAAACGTTCCAACCGCTTCTCAAGGTCCTCAACACGTTCATACTTCCCAATAACCATAGACCTGAACAGCTCACCATCATCGACAACCATAGCGATGGCAGGAAAAACCAGTATGGCTACCGAAAAAAAACAAACACTCGCACATGCACCAATACAAGTTAACATTTCTACAGCATCGTTACTCACATACAATGTTATGTACAAAGCCATCTGAAACCTAGTTTACAGGTTTCACACATTCAACCACCTTGGCAATGTCAGCCACGGGTTCGGTTCCGTAGGTATGCTAGGCCAACTGGAGAGGTTGCCATTAAATGGCGGTTTGCATATATATATATAGTATATACATGTTAACCTGGTGTATGTTTTGTATTGAAGACGGTTAATGTGGTTCTCATAGTTAGTTGTTGTGACAGACTACAGGAGTATTGGAAATCACTTGGCGCCACATTTGTAACTGTCATCATGGTGGATGAATCTGAAAGATTCTGCGTTTTGGTGCGTAATATTATCGGAAACTTGATGAGGTTGAGTCCGATGTAAATAAATTTGCAACTGCCGCAGCTTTTTGCAAGCATACGGCTGTGATTCCACAGAATTATGAACGGCAAAAGTGGACGGGGTTGCCTAATGAGTACCCGTACTGGTACGTGCAGTATCCCTGTGTTCATGGCAGGCGTAGCAAGGTTCCTGGCAAACTGTAAGTTGCTATTTTACGGTATACAAAGTGCTACACCGTTACAGGATGCTGATTGCTGAGCCCATTTCTCTTTCATGTTGAATTTTACGAACGCGGGGAATTGCATATGTGTCATTGTCATGCTTTCCATGTTGGGGAGCCATGGCTATATCCACAGCACAGGTTGTTTACGGAGACACGGGAGAAAGAGGGGTTTCCCTGATGTCCGTGTTGCAACCGCCTTTGCATCAGTTCGTGGATCTCCCGACAAGATATATGCGCAACAAAATTCCGTCTACCTTTGCTTTCATTTTTTCGAAGTCGCATGATTTCGTACGTGATATTACATACAGCTATCCTCTAGGAGTCATTGACCATGTCTGCACATCCTTTCGATGTGCTCTAACTAAGTGTCATCAAGCTAACGCTGAGGCATGTCCAAAAATTTGGCGTGCAGAGTTTAACGCAATGTGAGACAAAGCTTCAGTTCTGCGTTGCGCGATCACCGTGGCTGGCACTGTTGAGACAGCCTGGGAGAAATTTAAGGCATCCCTCACCGAGATCTCTGCTCCCCACATCCATTCATTAAGATTAGGGCGACACGGGCGCAGCCTCCATGGACATATCATACAGGTAAATACTTGCTCAGGAAGCGCTCTAAGTGCTGGCTAACTTACCAAGCGCCTTCATCAACCAGCACCTACGAAAGCTATCTAGCGGTTAGCAATAAATGTAAGCATCATCTTAGAGCTCTTCGTTTTCAGTACGTGGAGGATATGGCTAACGCAGCGGTAACAAATCCAAAGAAGTTCTTTGCTTACGTAAAGAGACGTAGCGGTACAAACTCGTCCATACCGGCTTTACTACGAGCGGACGGGACCCATGGGCATACCGACTATGATAATGCCTGTATACTTAGCGAACAGTATACTGGTGTCTTTTCTCATGAGGCCTCTCTACCTCAAGTTGAGCTGGTCACAAAAGTTCCAGAGGATTCTTGCCTAACTGAAATCAGCATAACGGAGACACAAGTCTTCGGGCTATTGCAACGGCTAAATCCTTCCAAAGCTTCTGGTCCTGATTCAATTCATCCGAAGCTTATGCATGAATTGGCCGCTGAGCTAAGTGGCCCTCTTACATGCATGTTTACAATGTCAATCGACAGCTGTGCCCTACCTTCGGAATGGAAGAAGGCAATCATCTGTCCGATTTTTAAGGGCGGGGACAGAGTTCTGCCCGCGAACTACCGCCTGTCAGCTTAGTAAGTGTAGTAGTTAAGTTGTTTGAAAAATTGGTCAGGGATTCGGTGGAGAATCACCTGATTAAGTTTAACCTTCTCAGTGCGGCCCAGCACGGATCCCGTAAAGGATTTTCATGTCTGACAAATTTACTTGTAGCTCGTGAAAGCTGGGCTGAGGCAGTAGACAACGGTCACGCCATCGACGTGCTTTTCGTTGACTTCTCAAAAGCCTTTGATACTGTCCCACATCAACGACTCTCATTGAAGTTGAGATCGTATGGGATATCTGGAGCCGCCTTTAAATGGGTTTCTGCTTTCCTAGAGGGCAGAGAACAGTGTGTACGCGTGGGGCGTAGCCTTTCGCTTAGACAAGCTGTTCTTAGTGGCGTTCCGCAGGGCTCGGTTCTATGGCCGTTGCTTTTCACAATTTATGTCAATGACCTACCCCAGGAGCTTGAAGTACCGTCGCTATTGTTTGCTGATGACCTCAAGCTCTAGAATATTGTGGATATCCCTGGTGGCTCTGAGGCACTTCAGAGTGCCTTGGATAGGAGCTGGGATTGGTCAACCTTATGGTTGATGCCCATAAATCAGGCGAAATGTTCTGTCCTCCGCATTAGAGGTGCTAGTCCCCCCACGCGCTATGCAGTTGGTGGAAGTAAACTCCATGTTTCCATTCAGCAGGTTGATTTAGGTATCACCCATACCACCTTGCTTCACTCTGGGGAAAATTGGAGGAAGGCTGCTTGTAGAGGGTTCCGTATGATGTGGTTTATTCGCCGCTTCCTTCGGTGTCTTAATGGCCAATATTTTTGTGAAGCTGTTCTCAGCTTTTGTGCGACCTCACTTAGAGTACTGTATCCAGGCTTGTCCACCTTGTCTTGTAAGGGACAAAATGGAACTGGAGAGGGTTTTGCGAGTGTGTACAAGATTAGTGCAAGGATTACGGAGGCAAACGTATCCCGAAGTT
>CALYDF020003337.1:0-34311 GCA_944474145.2 Dicrocoelium dendriticum
ATGAGAACTCCAACAGCTTCGCGCCAGTCCACTATAAACGTTGCCTTGTCAAGTCGTAGTTCGATCGAGCTCGTAAATCATTCAGTGCCGACTTTGTGGAGTCAAATGTATTGTTCATTACACAGACATTACGAGCCAATGGATATCCAGACATTCATCAGATTTCACAGTGAAGCGAAGGAAAACAAACCAATTGTACTTCCTGTGCCCAAAATGCCCTTCTATTTACGGTTGTCCTCCAAAGGTAATGTGGTGACGGCGCAAATCTAATAACGGGTGAACGGCATACGCAACCTCTGAACGCAACTAAGTCTCGCTTATGGAGATGAGCTCCCAAACGTTTGTTACCGACGCAATCTTAGGTCAATAATTCTGCCGAGGAGACCTAGGGCATTGTTTTGTACATGCAGGAAAGTGTTTCGGTCCTCAGCATCGAGCCGAATGACCTATGGTTCTGATGAGTGTTTGTACCGGCCGTAGTGTTTGTGGTTGCTAGCTATTTTTATGGTGTAATCGGCGAGTCTTTTGGCGTTGGGTTCGGTGGCATCTTGCAACGTATTTCGCCCAAGGAACACAGATTGATTGCAGTAGTACAAAGCAAGATGCTTTTTGCAGACCTGGTACCAGTGTGTGGTTCGAATGGGGTCCCAAATTTGTTTGCTTGCTGTGGTGGTGCTTTAAGTCAGTCGACAATTCCGTTCGTCGTTTTGCACCAGAGCTCGGTTGGCATTCTGTTCCCAAGTGACTGCCAGTGTTCCAGTAGTCTATGTGTCATCTGCATAGTTGGAAGCCCAACCTTCATTGTCCTTAGGCCGAATCCTTCGTTATTATTCAGTGTTGAAATCCTGGGGAGAGAAGCAGCTACAACGTTATCCAACAGCAAAGTCTCACTAATATGGTGTCACTGCTCCTCGTAGTAAGCCTTTACTTCATATTCATCGTGTTCATAAGATTGGGGTGTCATGGACAAAAACTGTTCTGGCTGTGGTGTCTAGGCGGAACGCTTTTAATCTCCGCTTTGCTAGTTTGCGCTCACCGCAACGAAAGTCTGAAAAAATACGCGAACTAAACGTGGTCCGTCATGGAGGCAACCTGTCGAAAGCAAGACTGTTCCCGTCTCATCAACGGAGTTTAGCACAGGCCGGAGCAGCCAGGCTTCATCATACTGCTTGGAATTCGGGTGGCGGGTGGACTTCGTCATGTTAGTGGGCTTAGTCGGAACACCGAACACGTTGCGCATGGTGTTCCATTGACACAGATCAACCAAATGATTCCTTTTCAATGCTTTCGGGGTTGAAGTTGGAACCTTGGTACATATTAAGGATAGTGCATCCCGTTTAATCTGAGGCTTTCAGTGGAATATGTCTCATTGTATTGGGACAGGGCTACGCACGAGTTCAACGTTGGATCTCACGTTTAGCTTGAGTGTGGTATTGGAAGCTGCGGCTGCTGATTTTTGGGTACCGTTGGATGCAACTATGACCCAGCTGTTACTGAAATCGGCGTTTCTCCTGAGTTCGGCAGAGTCTGGTGGGAGATAATGGGTTCAGGGAAATTGCGAAAAATGGGATAGGAGTGAAAGGTAGTTGAAAGCTTGGATGATTTGAAGTAGTGACGAGTTGGCTGCTCATTGTGCTTACAGGTGTCACCTTGTTAGCGCAATACTTGGCTTTGTGGATTTAGTTTGCAATGGAGTTCTGTGTCATAAACCCTGTTACATTCGTTCCGACTAAGGCTATTCTGGTGCTCAGCATTTGCTCAACTATTGTTGCTACATTAGCATACTTCTGGCACATGCCAATTGCAGTCTAAACTGATGGGATGGTATCAAACTTCACGTGGAACCAAAATGAGTCGGGCATGCTGGTCAATAGCCTGCACTTGTCCTGGAAATATCTGGAGCTGTTAGAACATAAAAATGCTATTTTGACTATTTTTGATATCTCTTTCACAGACGCCTCGGGAACATCAAGTCGGAAACCACCACTCATTAGGTCAAGCAAACTTTGTGTTGATGGCTTCTCCACCATTTAAACTAGACCGATTGTTCCAGCGCCATGGTCAATTTGCTGAGATAGGTGGATGTCACACCGTAATAACATCGTCCTCCTGCGGTAATGGATTCATTGCCGCTGTTTTGGATTGGACGCCAGTAACCAGTTAGGTCCAGCTCGGTGACGCGACTCAACAAGCTTTGCTCGTAGGTAATCCTACTTGACACGTAGATTACGCTCATGAACAGTGCACCGCAAGTATGGTGGACGGGCGAACGTATTGCAACGACCGCGCAAACTTAGTCACGATTAGCCGCATCCAACAGTTTTACCAACTGCTCGACGCAAAACGACAAGACCGATTATTGACGCACATTCTAGTCCCGCGCTCAAGAAAGAAGATAACCGAATTGCAAAGTGCCACTTAAGATTAGACGAAGGCGAAGTAGACCAGCAGGCCAACCTGCTTGTAGAGATAAGGGTATATAATGTACCGGAGAACACGCTCGTTCAGTATTTTGCAACATTGGAGTTCACGGTTGTTTAAACCTTCGAAACGTCCACCTCTTTTACTGACGGCACATGCTTTGACACAATTCGTTTTGGTGACAAACTTGCTGCACCGTTTCTCGCTCTGATTGATTCGCTCCCTACTTTTTGGCCTTCAAAATATACCTTGGTTCAGTCGCCTCCAACTTCTATACTGTCCGGTAGTTGACATGTTTCTTACGTGTCATTGACTACCAAGTAGTATCACAGACTCCACCCAACAGTTGGTGACCCCGATCCAGAACAGGCCATCCGCCATTTTGCATTTCATTCTGGTGAGCCTATTCCAGTGATTTGCTGATTTATTATGTATGATCATATTGTTTTGTCATATACCACAAAATTTTATTCGCTTTTGTAATGGATTATCTAGAGAATTATTCAACTCCATTCGCGGTTAGCGCCGTTGAGTCTTTCCTGATCAATGCAGTTGCGTTAGCCAATCCACCTTTGTGGGAGAAGGATCCTTCGTTATGGCTTTTTCACCTAGAATCCGTTTTTTTACATTCGCATGAAATTTTCTGATTTGACCTGTATAATCAGTTAATTTCTCGCCTTCCTCAGAGTATATCCTCGCAGGTGAGAGACATCATATTTTGCTTCTTGTTGTAATGAAATACAAGACTCTTAAACAGGCTATTTTTCAGCGAATCACCCCTTCTGACAAGGTCTGCCTGCAGTAACTATTTAGTGCTCTACAACTAAGAGATAAGATGCCCTCAGCCTTGTGGCGCGAAATGTACCAGCTCATCGGCCAGCCTAACATGGACGTAAGGATTCTGCGCGTGCTGTGGATGCAACGCCTTGCTGAAAGCACTCAGACTATCCTTGCAGTAGCAAGTGACTTGCCAATCAAGGCCATTGCAGATCTGGCAGACCGCGTACTCGAACGGCACCAGCCAGAGACCGAAACCAAAACAGCTAAACAGCATTTTGCTGGCATAACCACACCGACACCCTAGACTAGCCAGCCGTCAGTAATAGACGTATTGTCATCGCAGGTAGCGTTGCTTCAGCGGCAGATCGAAGTACTCACCTTAAACCGTAAGCAACGCAACCCCTCCGGATCATCGCCACGACGCACAAAACCTGGTGCTCCAGCTTACTGCTTTTACCACTCGCGAACCCGTAATAAAACCAGTAAGTGCGTACAACCATTTAGCTACTCCGATACAGATGATCCGCCAGGCCGGCTTATAATGACCACGAACTAGGTCAACAAAGCCCATAGTCGTCTTAGCTACATTAGGCCATGTGCTAGACCCAGTTCTTAGTTGATACCGGGCGGGAGTCAGCGTCATTCCCTCTATGCCAGGTGAGTCTACCGCTTCTTTGTCGACAAGCCTAAGTGCCGCTAATTTCACGCCAATAGCCATTTATAGTCATCGGTCGCTTACCCGGGACTTAGGTCTTCGGCGCACGTTCCGCTGGGTATTCACTGTCACTGACGTCCCCTTTCTCCACCATCGGCATTGTCTTTCTCAGGCATTTCAACCTCTTGGTTGATGCGAAACGCCAGATGATAATCGACACGGCAACGGAACGCAGTGTACGTGGCACCACTGCCGATGTCGCACCTATAACACCAGTCGACGCCTTTCCTCAGACCACATCAGATTACGCTAACCTCTTTTCTCAGTATTCCAAGCTCGTTCAGCCAATGAACGCAGCTTTGCCCGTGGCAGCTCAAGTCACGCACCACATGCGGACGAATGGTTATCCTGTGTCTTGCCATCCACACCGACTATCGCCAGAGAAACTAAAGGTAGCTAGGGCGGAGTTTGAGCACTTGCTTGAACTCGGAATAATCCGCCCTTCCGACAGCCCTTGGTCCTCGCCCCTCCAGCTGGTCCCCAAGAAATCTGGTGACTGGCGCTCTTGCGGTGATTACCGCGCACTCAATCGCCTAACCGTCCCAGATAAGTATCTCATCCCACACATGCAGGACCTTACCGCATGCCTCACAGGTAAGACGATGTTCAGCAAGCTCGATCTGTTTCGCGCCTATCACCAGGTACTTGTAGAAGAAAATGACATTCCAAAAGCAGCCGTCGTCACTCCTTACGGCTTGTTTGAATTTTCAAGGATGCCATTTGGACTGTGCAACGCCACACAAATCTTCCAACGCTTCATGCACGATGTCACACATGGCCTAGACTTCGCTTATTCCAACATCGATGAAATTTTAGTAGCCAGTTCATCGGAACAAGAGCACCTCGAACATCTTCGAACTCTCTTCCAGCGCTTGACCCAACACGGTGTCACAGTCAAGCCACTAAGTGTGAACTCGGCAAATCAACGGTAGAATTCCTAGGCCACCTCGTTTCATCGTCTGGTATCGAAATCCTTCCTGACAATATCCAGGCAATCAAGGACTTCCCAACTCCGACTTCGTTCAAGCACCTTCGTCGATTTTGTGGTTTGGTCAACTACTATCGACGCTTCACTCTGCGCTGCGCTCAGCTCATGCAGCCTCTGACTGCCCTACTCAGAGAGAATGAAGGTGTTCGCTTTCCCTGACACAGCAGAGACAGTCTTCGTCGAGCTCAAGGATGTTATCTTCAACATAGCCCTCCTCGCTAATCCTCTTTCTATTACGATTGATACCTCAGACGTCGCGGTAGGAGACGTCCTTTAACAACACGTCAGTGGGCAGTGACAACCTCTTGGGTTCTTCTCCAATCGCCTGCAGCCAGCGGAATCCCGCTACAGCACGTTTGGCAGAGAACTGCTTGTCTTTTACCTAGCCATTCGTCGCTTCCAACAATCACTCGAAAGCCGCGCTTTCACGATCTACACTGACCACAAGCCCCTTACCTTCGCCTTCAACTCTGCTTGTGACAAATACTCACCACGGGAAACAAGACACCCAGTCTTTGTCACGCAGTTCACTGCTGACATACGGCATGTCTCACGTGTAGATAATCCCCTTGACGACGCTATCTCACTGCGTCAACCTCACTCTCCAGTCTTTGCCTACCGTCGACCTTGACGCCATGGCATCGGCTCAGTCTCAGGATAAAGACATACAACGCACACTGCCGTCCACTTTCGCTGCATGTCTAACCTGTTCCTCTCCAAACCACGAATGGAACCATTATCTGTGACACTTCCACAGATTGCCCTAGACCCTCTCGTGCCCGTCTCCTTCAGATGCACAGCCTTTGATGCACTGCACCCACTATCACATCCCGGTATCCGTGCATCTTTGAAACTGGTCGCCAAGCGTTTCGTTTGGCCACGCGTAAAGAAAAATATTCGTACCTGGGCTCGCGCCTGCCTTCAATGCCAGCGCTTCAAAATACATCGTCACACCCGCAGTCTTCTTAGTTCATTTCCTGCCCCGGACTATCGATTGTCACGTGTACACTTAGACCTGTAGGTCCCTTGCTTTCTTCAAGCGGATTCGTATAAATTTTTACATATGTCGACCGCTTCACCAGATTGTCAGAATCCATTCCCATAACAGACTGCTCAGCTGGGACTGTTATCCATCCCTTCTTAGATCGGTGGGTCTCGCAATACGGATGCCCATCCACCCATACAACTGACCGAAGAAGGCATTGCGCCTCTTCACAATTCGATATGTTCTGCAACCTTTTAGGCTGTCACGGCATTCATACCACAGCGTATCACCCAGCACCCAACCGGTTAATTGAACGCTTCCATAGACAGCTTAAAGCCCCGCTTTGCGCCTCCTCCGACCCTAGCTGGAGCGAAAACATTTCGCTCGTACTCTTAAGCATTCGCAGCAGCATCAAAGCTGACTTGCAATGCGCACCAGCAGAGCTGGTTTACGGCACAACGGTCAAGTTGCCAGGAGAATTCGTTTCACCTCCCGCATCGTCGGGTATGCCTCCGCTTGACCTTGAGCCCTCCCTAGCTCAACGCATTCGTTCACTGCGCCCGACTCCACCTCGTCAGCAGACCAGAGAAGTGCATATGCACAGCGGACTCTCTACCTGCACTCACCTCTTTTTCCGTTTTATTCCAGCCTCCCTACACTGGCCCTTTTAGAGTCCTGCAACGGCTGCGAAACATTTCACTTTAGACCAGAATAGTCACCGAACAACGGTGTCCATCGACCGCCTCAAAGTGGCATCCTTTGACGAACCACTTGCAACCCATCTTGATGCTAGCACACAAGCACTCGCACCTGCGGTGACTTCCCGAGCACTGCATATTCCGAAACCCTCCGGTTCCGCTTGACCCTCAACCTACCCCGCTTAAACCCCAGGAAACCGAGCGACGAGGCAGACAGGTCAGACGTCCAGTCCGTTTTACAGATTTTGTAAACGTTTTCTATTTTCATTAACACGCCTCTTTCGTCTTTAGTGGTAATCGTGCGTCTTGTTCACAAAGTTTTGCAACAACGACAAAAAACCCAAGACATTCTGAAAACTTAAAAAGCGTGTTTGCTTTTATCATGCTTGCCATGTTCCCTATCCGGCGTCAAGCCACTTTCCCCGACCCTTGCCTATCCCTCTGAGTTCTACCTTTCAGAAACTTAACCGCCGGAACTGTCAAGGCAACCCTCGAGTGACTCGCCAGCCGACCTACGACCCCCTTCCTTACACAAACAACAGTCAGTCGCCCTCGATCGCAGAGAGCTACGAACTGGTTGGTCCCCAAACGCCTGGCTACGCGTTGCCGACGAGGACGTCTGGATTAATCTTGGGACGAGGACGCCTGGATATCTTCGTGAGACGTGGACCGTGGACTGGAGTGCGGTGGGGTGTGACACCTCCCAAGCACACCGTCGGGTCTACAGCGACATGAATGTCCTGTCGGCCTTTTTCTGAACTAGCCAGTTTGTTTGCAGTCCGACTAACCTGCCCCGACGGCCCACCAATGATGCATTTATGTTCACACGATCATAATAAGTAATAGATAACAAAAGCCTGGACCCGGTGAACTCTGCTACATATCGCACCTTGGAAGTCCTTGTTCAAGCACATGCAAGAATTCACACCAATCCTCAACTTTCGTTTTCCTCAACTAACAGCTCCATCGAAGACTTCCATCTCGCAACCTTCTAGAGGGAGGCTCTTGTAATGTACCGGAAAACACGTTCGTTCAGTATTTTGCAACATTGGAGTTCACGGTTGTTTAAACCCTCAAAATGTCCACCTCTTTTACTGACGGCACTTCCGCTGACACAATTCGTTTTGGTGACTAGCTTGCTGCACCGCTTCTCGCTCTGGTTGATTCGCTCCCTATTTTGTAGCCTGCAAAATATACCTTGGTTCAGTCGCCTCCAACTTCTATACTATCCCGGATTTGCCATGTCTCTTACGTGTCATTGATTACCGATTAGTATCCAAGGTGCCACCCAACAGGCTCATTACGCCGCAATGTGAGGTTCAAAAAACTTCATCAATTCTATGCATGCCGTGAGCGTCCTGAATCTACTGCGATTGGTGGAAGACATTCGTCCCACTCCGCGTGGTCTGGTGATGCGGGTGGTTGTGTGTAAGTTTTGTGAGGTCGCTTGGCGATCCTGCAACACACTAGCACTCTCGCCCGCGGTCGCGCGCAGATTATCAGATTCAGTGATCATTCGTCTCACGTAGTGCGACATCCGCGCACGAAGACGCGGCGTGTATGTATAGATGCTCATAACGCGAAGACGCAAGCGGAGCGCTAAAAGCGCTAGCTTCACAGCGATGTTTAGTGAATGAGCGACGAAAAAGATCCTGTAGCTTGGATATGCTGTAGCATTCAGACCGAGCTACAAGGTCGTTTGCGAGTCCTTAGCTTCTTCTTCCAAATGAGAGCAACATTATTCCCGAACCGCCCAGGAGTGCGTCTCGGCAAAATATGTGCCGTGACTGAGAATTAAAGCAACATTATGGTCCACACCAGTTAGTCCTAAGAGGTGCAAAGCACTGAGTAGCGCTCATCAAATTGGTTCCAAAGAGCGCATGCACAACAATGTGTGAAGAGAACTGGAAAGATAATTGCGGATGAAGCAAAAGCCGAGGTAAGGTGCGGCCGTACAGCGTGGCCATTTGACAGCATATGCTTTCCATCTACCTACTCACATGGCGCATTGTCGCTCAGGAACAGGGCTTGCTAATTAAACCTGTTCGTTTGGCTAATTGTTGAGTGGGAAACGACGCGATTTCGCTAGTACTCTATTGCACCTGACTGTGAGATGCCAAGCAGCTGATGGATCCTTCGAAGCTGCGCAAAACTTGAGAGATGAGGACAAGTAAGCAAATGAATATGCGTGGTTGCTCGGATAAGGCAGAAGTAGTATGGATCCGTTTCGAATCCGCTATAGATCCCATCCACCTATCTGCCGGTCTCATCACCTCAGGTTCCATATTAGTATTGGGATTGTGGATGCGGAGATGGGGGATGTAAGCGACGAAGTCGCTTGAGGGGTTCGAGTGACGCGTTGAAATTCTCGGGTTTAACCAAGAAAGGAAGCCGAGATGTTAACTACGGTACTAGGCAAATAGTAATTAAAATACATTAGGTACATACCTCGAACATGCCCGATCAGTTCCGAAACAACTGGCTTTCAAAACGTTCAAAAGGAATGCAACTGGTATTTGCCAAGGTATATAAAAGTCACACGATACCCAGTGCACGATCGCACTATGAGCTTTCTTTTATTAAGTCCGTAATCGCTTGGTTCATTGGTTTGCTATACAGTGTGGGAAACGGAACGCGTTGGGCTGGGCTCTTGGGTTGGCTTGCCTCAGTCAAACAATGGGGAGGTGGAGGAAGATGGAGGGGCGTACCTCTGGAGCGAGTGGATGACTCAAGTCCGAGGTGTGGGTGGGTGAGATGGTCTGCTCAGGTTGCACAGTTTGAGCGAACGGTCTCCACAGTGAGAGGTAAAGTGAAGTCATGGCAATATTGATGAGTTCACGTGGGGATTGCTCGGGAATTCGGGGCTCATCAATTGGGACAGGCGTCTGCTTTGGTCATCCAGCGGGAAGGCAAGTAACCATGGGGCATAGGGTGGGTGAACAAATAGTTGATGGGAATCCGGAGTTAGCTCGGGTCATCTGTCTTGCGAATTGCGTGGTAAATTTACCGCTTACACTCCGCCCCAATTCTAAAAGGTTTTCCTCCGTTTTCTATCGCTCTGGTTCTCCCTAACGCCGCTCCATCCAGTGGTTGTACCACTCTAGCACACAAAACCTTGCCCATCTTTCTTAAGTGAAGCTTATTGTCTTCAGTAACTGAAAAATTCCTATTTCGTTATCAAGAAAATACTGGAGGTAAACAATTGTTTTCGATGATTCATCTCCAGGCCAGTATAATCATATGAGTGAAATAGCGATGGGCGTAAAAGTGGATTAGCGATCAGTTCAACTGAGATTGATCACGTGCCGACCAAAGGCATGAACCAGTAACAAACGGCAAACTAGGACAGAGGTGCAGTTGCACTATCGCAGTTGCTCTCAGAAGGATCCGTTTTGGCTGGCCAAGGTAGCTTAACAGCATCGATCAGCTTCTATTGTGCACAGAAAAATGGTTGATACAACCGAATGCTGATCGCCTCGGCAGTAGCAAGTGTGCGGAGGTGCAGGGCTTTCGACTGGAGTGGAGGGACCCTGTGTACTATTCGAAAGGCACTGACTGAGTCAACCTCATGCCTACTATCAACAAGATGAGCCATAACAGAGCCAGTTATAGCTAGTTCTATTTATTGTCTTTAATACTCCAAACAATTTAAGTCCCTCAATCCACCTGTGCCAAGCACATCAGCTACAGTCTTAATAGACGTTAATTCAGTTTTCAATAGATTACCAGAAAGTAGCACCCTAGGTGGCAGTTCCATGTCAGTAAGCCATACGCTCACTCTGTTATCTGAGCCATAACTGATCCGTGCCAAACCATCGGGGTCCACCGAGGCAACCACAAGCGTCAAGATAACACAAGTCATCAAAGCAATACAAGGTTTCTTTTGAACACAGTCAGATGTTACCGAGCTATCCCAGTTGTGATCTGGTGTGGACCGTCGCACAGCAGATGCGGTATCCGGAGCGGTTCAGAACACCCAAGCCCATGGATTCACGTTGGACCTCCGGATCCGTATAGAGACAGATATCCGCTGGCGTGTCATGCTCAGTGGACTTCTTTGCTACGTCGGTAACAAGTACGTGATCGGACAAACTTCTAAGGCAACTTAACGCACATAACTTCACTTCCGGTATCACTTGAACTTATGCCAATGAGTGCTCCGATTTGTCCTCAACGGATTTATTGCTGCATGTTTTAACGATCTTTACATTGATGTACAGTAATGGGTTGGTAACTAAAGAATGTTGTTCCACATCGCTGAATGATGCGTTATGACACTGGGTGATGTCCGACGCCATTAGCTTTGTCATTCCCTCAACGTTATTTGTCGCATTACGTTCTTTTGCCGCTTTGGCTAGTAGTAAGATTTTCGCCCCCTATCAGTTGTAAATCCGTAAACCCTCACTAGTACGAATAGCTCTGCAATATTTCGTTTCATACAGCAGCAACAGTCCAGGATCAACTTTTAGTGTACTGCTGTAAATGGAGGTATTCGTGTGGTTGCAGTACTCGTGTACACAACTTAATAACACAATTTTTTGCTTTACTGGCGACAGAAGTACCGATAATGCTATCGAATTTCCGCGCACTGACAAGTTTCCTATCTCTGGAAGGAACTACGAAGTCATAGAGCCCTGCCTTGTTCATTGCTGATCGAAGGTACTTCTTCAAATGGTTTAGTTTTGAGACAGAGTACTCACAGGTGACAATTCTTATAGCTCGAGTAAGAAAAAGACGCATCAAGATCGCAATGTCCGATGCAGATTTCCCAAGGTAGATTCTACTGTATGAACCTCAAAATGTCTACTGGATTTGTCGTTTTCTTATGCTTCTTTCGACAAAGAATTCCCAACCTTTTTACGCTTCGCTAAAGCGGACAACCAAAATAAATAAATAAATAAATAAACGTTTTATTCCTCAGCAATGCGAGGCACAGACCAATTGGGTGGTCTTATCAACATGTACAACATGCTCGCATAATATAATTAATTATTCGTATTTTAACCAATGGTTCCCATAGGGGTTTTTGAATTGATTAGCAGTTTCGAAAAAGTAGAGAGATAAAGAAACTGGGAACAAGAATAAACGTAGATTTCACGGAAAGTTCAAGTAACGTAATACGATCATCCATGGAACTGTCCTCAGGGGACTTGCTTCCATGCAGGGTGTTTCCACGATGGGTTTCAACCGCACTTCCATGCTCCACTTGGCTCTGTGCTTGTGTGGCAAGATAGTAAATAGGCCATCAGAACTAGGTATCGAATCTTTTTTAGGGCTATTTTATGCATACATTATAGGCGATGAAGCGTCAGCCCGTTCTGTCATGCGGATCAATCAAGTATGGCAGCTTTTTTAAGCCAGTGAGTCAGTAGTAATATGATTTGCATGGGTATACTTTTTATTTTGGAAGCTGTAATCCGTCACCACAAGATATCAGTCCAGTCATGACCAACGGTGAAACAAAGAAGAAGATAAAGTATGAGGAATTTTAAAGCATACTGATGAATACAAACGCTTGCCGATAAGTCAGTCACAATCTGATGGAAAATCTTGGCGAGTGACGACGATGGTACAGAGACATTAGCTTGAAAGGCGTAGTGCATCTACGAACCAGTGCGTCAAAGAAGAAAACAGAGTTAGTTAGACGGAGTGAGAGGAGTAAGATCGTTCTCAAATACATATTCAAGAATTCAACTATATGTAGGTAACCTTATAACATTGAAACGAATAGAGGATATGGTGATTTTCATATGTAACCAGGACCTTTCTGATAGAAGTCAACTAGAGTCACCGTTTGGCTTAATGTTGACGAGATATTTGCAACAGTCAGGTGAATATTAATCATGCGTCTGAATTGTGGATAGGTAGTGCACTTTCTAACACTCGATGGAAGTTTGTTCCATATTAACGCATATTTTACGGAGAAAAAATTTGAGCGGAGCTTTGTACGAGACCTTGGTTTTTTCACCGTGCGCTCGCTGTTTCTTAGTTAATAGCACATACGAGTCTGAAACTCGAGTTGTAGCTGAGCAGTGAAGCTTAACCCGAATAGTAAGCGGTGTAGAAGGCACAGATTAAGTTTGAGTCTGTGTAGCCATAGCGGCTCCAGATGCAGCGCTTCGCAACGCTCACGGTATGTCATAGTATTAGGCATGCTCAAAAACCCTTTTGTGAATTATCGTTGAATGTTGTCTAGTGCTATAATATCCACTTTTCTCAGATTACTATGCGCTATGGTACAGTACTCAAGCTTCGACCTAACACATATTTTAAAGGCTTGAATTCTGGAATCCCTCAAAATAAGAGTTCGACTTATATAGGCGATCACTTTTCTGGCAGAAGCCTGCAAGAATATAACGTGCTCTAAAAATTAAACGAGGCAGAATATCTAAGACCAATGTCTCGGACTGCGCCACACACAGGAATAGGGGTATCGTTTAATGTAAGGATGTTCAGAGAAGGGCTACATCCGTGGTACAATAGATTACTCTTGTCAGTGGCAAAGTACAACTTCCACGAGTTACTCCAGAGCTCCAGTGCGGACAAGTCAGACTGAATACTGGCTAAATTAGGACTGCATTACCCAGGGGCGGAAAAATAGACAATTTTAACATCATCAGCGAAAACGAACGGCTTCCCATACGAGATTTCATCAAGAAGATCGGTGAAATAGATTAAGAATAAAAGCGGGCCTAGCACGCTGCCTTGAATCACTCCACTAGGGATTGTAGTGGCTTCAGATGTATAGTTACCGATTTCGACTACTTGCTTTCTACCCTCGAGGTAGGAAGACAACCAATCTAGAAGCGAATTTGTGATACCAAAGGGCATATGCTTCCGCAACAATAAGTTGTGTGGGACACGGTCAAAAGCCTTTTGGATGTCAAGAAATATTACGATGATGGCACTTCCGGCGTCTCTTGCTCTAGTCACATAATCAAGGTAATCTAACTCACAGGTAGTGCACGACCAACCTTGCAAAAACCGTACTGATGTTTACTGAGAAGGCTCATAGAACTCAAATATTCTATTATGCGTTCTTTAACTAACCTCTCCATGATTCTGGAGATAATAGATGTGTGGTGGATTGGGCGGTAATTTTTTACATCTTGCATAGATCCGCTTTTGTGTCTTGTTATTATAGTTGATTGTTTCCAGTGTATAGGATACTCCCCATTGAGCATGGAAAGTGTAAATACATTAAGCAAAAACAGTGGGATGTCTGGACCTCTGTGCTTTACCAGTATTGGAGGGATGTTGCCAGGGCATGGTGAGCATGATGGCCGAACTAGTCTGAGTTGGCGACATATGTCACTAAGTGTAAATTCAACAGTTTGGAGTGTATTTCTGCCTCTGTATATCAGCTGGAGCTGAGGATCTTCATTCGTATTACTGCTACGAGTCGACATGAAGTAGTCATTGAAGACCGAACATATGATTGCACGGTCGGTTATGACAGTTCCATCAGAGTTTACAATGGTGTTTATACAATTTGATTTTCTATTCTGCCTACGGTGCAAAAGTTTTGAGATGCAGCCTACCACATTGGCGCCCTTCAGTGCCATTACTTCCTCAGAGCATAGCATTTCGTGGTAGTCTTGGTATAACGCTGTAAGCAATCTGGTGTGGAACATCAGCAGAGTAAAATCGTTTGTTTTCCTAATTTTTTTTCGTTATTTTATAAAGTTTAGTGGCTACCTTTTTTGAGATGCCTACAGGTGCAGCAGTCCTCCTCAACTTCTTGGTACGTTCTGGAGCCACAGCTTCAATACAAAGCTGAATGCGGTGGTAGAATTCATTACAAAAATTTGTACATTCTGCGCTAAGAAGAATGGAGCCCAATATGAAGACTTTATAAGATCTGAGAAAATTGACCAATTCACAAAAGACAATGGGCGGTAATTGATCACTGATTCGATCGGTTTAGAAAGAATTTGGAGAGAACAACCAACGATGTTATGATCACTACCCGGCAAATTGTCACTGATGTATGTGGACACATGCGAACATCCCATAGTAAATATTAGATCCATAACAGAACTAGTTATAGCTAGTTCTATTTATTGCCTTCAATACTCCAAACAATTTAAGTCCCTCAATCCACCTGTGCCAAGCACATCAACTACAGGCTTAATAGACGTTAATTCAGTTTTCAACAGATTACCAGAAAGCAGCACCCTAGACGGTTGCTCCATGTCAGTAAGCCATACGCTCACTCCGTTATCTGAGCCACAACTGATCAGCGCCAAACCATCTGGGTCCACCGAGGCAACCACAAGCGTCAAGATAACACAAGTCATCAAAGCAATACAAGGTTTCTTTTGAACACAGTCAGATGTTACCGAGCTATCCCAGTTGTGATCCGGTGTGGGCCGTCGCACAGCAGATGCGGTATCCGGAGCGGTTCAGAACACCCAAGCCCATGGATTCACGTTGGACCTCCGGATCCGTATAGAGACAGATATCCGCTGGCGTGTCATGCTCAGTGGACTTCTTTGCTACGTCGGTAACAAGTACGTGATCGGACAAACTTCTAAGGCAACCTGAAGCACATAACTCCACTTCCGGTATCACTTGAACTTATGCCAATGAGTGCTCCGATTTGTCCTCAACGGATTTATTGCTGCATGTTTTAACGATCTTTACATTGATGTACAGTAATGGGTTGGTAACTAAAGAATGTTGTTCCACATCGCTGAATGATGCGTTGCGACACTGGGTGGTGTCCGATGCCGCTACCGATATCATTCCCTCAACGTTACTTATCGCTTTTGGTAGTGGTAATATTTTCGCCCCCTATCAGTTGTAAATCCGTAAAACCTCACTAGTACGAATAGCTCTGCAATATTTCGTTTCATACAGCAGCAACAGTCCAGGATCAACTTTTAGTGTACTGCTGTAAATGGAGGTATTCGTATGGTTGCCGTACTCGTGTACAAAACCTAATAACACAATTTTAGTGCTTTACTGGCAGCAGAAGTACTGATAATGCTAAAAAATTTCCGCGCACTGTCAAGTTTCCTATCTCTGGAAGGAACTACGAAGTCATAGAGCCTTGCCTTGTTCATTGCTGATCGAAGATACTTCTTCAAATGGTTTACTTTTCGGACAGAGTACTCACAGGTGACAATTCTTATAGCTCGAGTAAGAAAAAGACGCATCAAGATCGCACTGTCCGATGCAGATTTCCCAAGGTAAATTCTACTGTATGAACCCCAAAATGTCTACTGGATTTGTCGTTTTCTTATGCTTCTTTCGACAAAGAATTCCCAACCTTTTGACGCTTCGCTAAAGTGGACAACCATAGCTATCATCAAGCATATTTGACGGTGTAAGGAGAGCATATTTGTTTGCAATGTCAGAAGTTGCTGAAATCAAACTGTCAAACTGTCTAGGACTGACATCATTGCCAGTTTCAACGTAGCATCAAATCTCCATGATGTCTCAAACAATACTTCACCATGGATTTGCATATTTTTGCGGATTCGATCCTCCGTACTTATCCTCAATACAGTGCAGAGTTGTTTGGATTCATCCACTGCACCATCCACCATCTTCTCTCTATTCTAAACAAAGCGAACTCTTAACGTTGTGAGCCTGACAGAACTTTGCTTACATCCAACCCACTGTTTGAACATATCACTGTGCATCAATTCAGTTTTGGGAGAACCTATCGCTAAACGCGTAGAAATGAAGTAAACGGAAAAGATAATATTGTGATGAGAAGTACCAATGGAAAACGCCGGTTCAATTTCCTTCCAATCAGATATGCTGCTCCGTGGAATCGGCTCCCAATCCCAATCAGGTCGTGTGAGAGTGTGCAATCATTTCATTCTAAGCTGAGAAGCCACCTCGAGCTGGACTCGATTACGACATTTTCTTCGCGGGTGACATCTCCTGACAATTCATTTAATGTAGGATCAGATGACGTCTGGTTGGCGAAACACCGAAACTTTACCCAATGTAAGTATCCATCAGTAGTTACAATGTCCTCATAGTACACCGTTGCCATCCGCCTTCGCGTAAAACGCAAATATGTAAGACATACATTTCCAGAAACATAGCTAAAGTGAAAAACATAACTTTATATCCTCCTTGCAAGTGTAAGGGATTACCTGTATATACGTAGTACCTGTGTACGTTTGGTACTCATGATTCCCCACCTAGATAGAAAGCAATGCTGCCGCAGATCCTTTGATGAAACGTGGCTTCCGTCCATACGCCTGCTGATCTTATAACCAGGTTTACACTGGATATGGGGTGTGTGTGCACGGAACGGCGGGTAGTGCAGCGTAAGCCACACAACGGTCCCTCTGTAAGCGACACCGAACTTACACATTTTTTCAACATGGCCACATACACATGGTTGGTGGCGTACGATTTCGGATTTGGGTTTCACAACGGCCTCCATGAGGACAGTCACCGGACGCCTGCGTCTACAAAGCGACTATACGTGGCTTGTGCTGCACTGCCCAGTGCTCCACCCACACACTCCATATCCAGTTCAAACCCGACGGAATAAGACCAGGGGGATGTGGATTGGAGCCATGTTTCATCAACGGTGCCGATCCACACTCCTTCAACATGCACAGCAGCAGCAGCAGCATTCCTGTCTATCTATATGGGGAATCCTGGTACCAGACGTACAGAAAAGCAGTGGCTGTGCCGTATTCCGCTCCACATGGCATGGAACCACTCTCCGAGCCTAGCACGGCCACAAGGACCGTGCACTCCATTCCTCCAGCAACGATTCACAGTCTCCTGAAGCCACTAATCGAGGTGGTGTATGTTAGACAGGTAGGCACCTTCTCATCATTCACATCAAACACAGCCAGACATTGCATATGACACGGGAGATTTCATGTGTCCAGTGCACGTCCAACAGACAGTCAGTCGCGTTTAGTCCGACTGAGACGACAAACATTGAACCTATATGTATACATACGCACATAGATCCAGTTTGCAACTGGTTAACTTGTGAATTTTTGTATAATCACAAACTGTTCTCGTTAGTATTACTATAATCATGTCTACGCAGGCGTATCTCGCACTGCAGAGAATCACTACGGCGGGGAGATCAGGCTGGGTTTCGTCCTGTTCGCGGCTGCATTGGTCAAGTTTTCAAACTCCCCCAGACCCTCGAGCTCCGTCATGTGTACCAAAAGCGAACGGTTGCTGTGTTTCTGGATATCCGTGTTGCCTTCGATTCTGTCGACACGAATGCGCTGTGGCACTGTCTGCTGAGGGATGACGTCCCCGGGAAGTTCTTTTCCGTACTGCGTGCTATGTACAATCAGACCTGGTGTACAGTTAGGACTTATGACAAGCTTTCGGTGGTCACGGGGTCGAAGCTTGACGGATCCGATGGATGCGCACTACTGATAATGCTCAACAGGTTGAAACTGCAGTCTAATGCTTTTCCGGGTCTGTGAACGACTATCTGATTTGGAAGCTGGCTGTGACGAACCACAATTATCTTTATCAAAATCCCCTACTCATGAGTACATCAAATATATCCGCTCTAACACTTTCTAAATGCCATGTCGTACATAGCCACTGTTAATGGAAGCCTCTGGTGGTCTTGTGTTCGAATCTTGGTGTATCTGATGGATGCGCACTACTGATGATGTCCAACAAGCTGAACCAGTAGTCTAGTGTTTTTCCGGTCATGTGGACGACTATCTGCTTTGGAAGATGGCTGTGACGAATCTCAACTATCTATATCAAACTCCCCTGCTCATAAGTACGTATATTTATTTGTTTAAATAATTCGTTAGATGAATGTCGAGTTTGCTGTAGTTCCAAGTAGGCAATGAGGCACAGGGGAAACAGCCGTTAAGAAATTATCTAGCGTATACTACCCCCATTTTAACTCAGTAGCGTTCTTCGAACACACATGCTGTCATGTCATGTTCACTTTTTCCTCAGGTCTGTTATTTCTCCCTCTCACCAAACCCCCCGCCTTAGCAGTTTCCGAGTGTCTCATGGTTAATAGAATCATCATATGTTAAGCGCATGTGTATCGACTCTGCGAATAATGCCCGATGAAGCATTCCCGCAGATATCACCTCACATCCACATTGTGCTTACCTGTTCACGATGCACTCCTGTTCACCAGATATGAGACACCTCAAGCCTTAATGCCTTCCCTCCTAGGTCACTTTCCGCTCTATGCAAGACTTCTATTTCATGCTCTCTTCTCGCTAGTTTCTCGTCTAACTTTATGATTACGTAACAACAAAACAGAATTACCTAGCGCTTGCTCACATAGTCAATGAAAGCCGTGCATCAGTCACTCAGCCCATCTATTCTACGGATTTATCCTCCACTCGTTGCTGGAGCGTTACTTGATAGAGTATAGAGATGCACAGGGCTAATGGGACTCGGTAGGACAAACCGACCGTCTGTTGTATTTTCGGACGTTTGCAGGACAGCTAGATAGCTAATCTGTGATGAGCTTATTGATAATTGTATTCCACAGTCTATCCCCCATGCGTGCATCCAAAACATTTGTCATAGCATCCAGTAAATACTGTGTCGTACGTAGCTGCTATTATTGGAATCTGTGACTCTCGGTGTTGGCGCTGTGCTCTGTAACCTCCGTAACTAGCATGACAGGGGAGGGTGGATTGCGCTATATCACACTGACCCACAGCGCTAGCCGCTAGCTGATCTCGGTTCTTGATGTGGCCGAGCGGTACGCACCACAGGAAGGTCCCAATGGGCCGAGACGATCTTCTGATGCTCCTTCCAGCGTGTGGAAGCCTCTGACTTGAAGGCTGCTGCGATGAAGCCTCAAGAATAGTTACACTGTACTAAATCGATTGGGAACTTAATCACAACCTTCTGGCGTCGGTTGTTCCTACAGTAGTAAAATACCAGATCCACATCTTTTATTGCTCCGATTTACGTCCCGCTTTCCACGCTTCTCATTCACTCTTCTCCAATTTCCGTTAACCACTAATATCTCCATTTGCATTCCTCTCAGGTACCATCGAGATGTATCTCCCTTTCCATGTATACAACTACTCCGAATATTACTCCTACCTACCACCAGATAAGCTCAGCGCGCTTCTCCACGCCAGTGGTTCTGTCACCGCAGACGATTCTTCCAATGTGCACAAGCACCTCTCCCTCGAGGAGTTCACCTCTTTACCAGCGAATGTGCAAGATTTGCTGAAAGATGTGGACGTGATACCGCACGCACGCGGTTGGTCACTTCATTTCTAGAGAGACTGAAATTGAGCGGCCCAAAGTACCAAGTCGATATCATATGGAGGAGGATCACAAGAAACGTGTGGCCAGGATCCGCAAATCGCGTACACTCATCTTAGAGTGACTACTATGAGACAGGCATACGCTTTGTACAAAAATACACGTGATCCAACTCACAGTCATCGTTATGCTTCTTTTGCTTCTAGGCTTTTTCAGTGTGTGTGCGCGCATTACTTCAGGTAACACGAATTTCATTCCACATGTTTCTATACAATCGGCTTTTTCAACTACTTGCACCCGTCCATAGAAGTCGCAGTACGAGTCCACAGTGCGTCCCACATTCAATTGTTCATTTATTCTCCGAGCTTGGCGGTTTTGTTGCAAACGTTTCACCACCATGCGAGGTGACCTCCTCAGTGCAGTGCGATGCGCCGTGCAATCTTACTGAACGTATCGTCCATCCGTAATCGACCTGCGGGTGACTTTTGCAAGTGGCAGTTGTTCCGCCTTAAACCGCGTGACAAAATGTACTTTATTTCTTTCTGTCGAAGTGGTTGGTATGTGGAATCGATGTAGACTTGCGTGTTGCTTGATTTTTTTCTTGAGAATCACGCTTCCAATAATTCCATCTCTTTTCTTGTTTCACCCTGTGCTAGGAACTCTGTTTTTCTTCAATCGAAGCTACCCCTCTTCGTCTACGTGCAATGAAACTAGCCACGATGTATAATGCTTTACACAGGCTCTTTTATATTCTGGTGTCCTTGTTGCCAGTTTTCTTCCCGTCTGGCCAACTTAATCTCTTTCGCAATCTAGACAACGTATTTTGTATACCACCTTGCGTTGTTCATGCGCCTACAGTTTTTCCTTTGGTTTTGAAAGAGTTCTTCTCTACATGGCAATACATGGCGATAAGATGATGCTGTTTGAATAGCCTGGCTGCCATTTCCGATCTGTTCTTCATTCTTTATCGAATGTCCACCATCAGTTCAAATAACCAGCTTTTGTGCTAAAAACACTTCAGCTTCACCCCAAATTGATTGGAGACAGTGGGGTGGCCATCGTATAGTTTTCCACGGAATTGCAATGACATCAGCACAACTCTTAATGCCCATTCTCTAAAGGCCTCCGCTCCAAAAGTTTTCGTTCACCGCACATTCTTCTGTATATTGCATTACTCATGAGTAGTTCATTCCGTCGCAGTAAAGTGCGTTCTCCTTTTTGCTGTGCGATTTTGCGACCAACGGGTCCTGTGCTTCAAAATCAGGGCTGGTATTTGTGAACATGATGCTCACTGGATGTGAAGTGAGCCGAACCAGTCTGTAATCTAAACAAGTCATACGTCTTCAGAGATCAGGAGGTGGTGTTTGGTTTGCAGAAATTATGCTTGGAGCACAGCATACTGGGTTCCGGTTGTGAACTCACCGGTCGTAAAACTAGTAGTATGTTTCTGGTTCGAGAGGACCAGGTCACCCTTGCTGGTGATCCGGATCTTGGATGCGAACGCCTGGTGTGAGCAAGATGTAGCAGTCACTACCGGACGTCAGATCAGAGGAGGTTGGCCAGTGCGCTCTCACACACCACACACACACGTCACCAACGCTTGTGTGCAGAGATGAATCGATTTTCCAAAATGACGCAACAAATGTAGTTAGTATACCCCGGAAAATGGATGACAACGGATTAAACGACTGAATTTTGGTGTAGGCAGCACTTGGAATAGGTTCCTAGTATCAGGCTCAGAAATCAGTTCAAGGCGAAGGACATTTTCGGTGACCTCTTTTCAGACCCGAACATTTCCGTAACGCTGATTGTATGGGGAAAGCATCGAATCGGGCTGGGATTGTTTTCTAAGGTGTTTGACCGGTCGAAATTCATGACTTAAGATGGCTAGAGATGGCAAGTAAAATGCAGTACTGGAACAATAATACATTAACTTCGGTAGTTTAAAGTAAATAGTTGTCACAAAGGGTAGTAGTAGTAGTAGTAGTAGCAGTAGTAGTAGTAGTAGTAGTAGTAGTAGTAGTGGTAGTAGTGTACAGGGGCCGCTTCCAAGAATGCCTCGGGGGAGCTCTTCGGAGGTAGCTGAGAGCGGATCGAGAAGGACGGCTAGCGACGAGTCTGGGCCCGGAACTACGGAGCGGGAATATGTGGACAGCCCAATAAATCAGACATATACGCCGCTAGCGCAGCCCACACGATGGCCAAGCATTCTTTCTCCGTTGTTGACTACTTCTGTTCCGCCTCCGTCAGCACTCTGCTCGCGTACTCCACCATCCCAGTCCATCCACTTCCGGAGAAACGCGAGACGATCAAGTGTTTCGCAAAACCAAAATCCAAGCGTCAGCTCCGTTCGTTCTTGTGAGTGGTGGCATATGATTCAAAGTTTGTGCCCCAGTTCGCAGAGAAGGTCAGCCCGTTGTTAAAGCTGCTTCGCAAAGACGTGCCGTTCCTGTGGACAGCTGAAGCGGTCAAGCCTATGACCATCTAAAGACATGCATAGCAGAAGCCCCGACATGTCTAAGGCTACCCAATCCTGGTGAGAGGTTCACTGTGGCTGTCCACGCAAGCAACGTGGCAATCGGTGCGGTTTTGTCTCAACCGGCTGGGGTGGTGGAGTAGGCTAGCAGAGTGCTGACGGGGGCGGAACAGAAGTATTCAGCAACGGAAAAAGAATGCTTGGCCATCGTGTGGGCTGCGCTAGCGGTGTATATGTCTGATTTATTGCGCTGTCCACATATTCCCGCTCCGTAGTTCCGGGCCCAGGCTCGTCGCTAGCCGTCCTTCTCGATCCGCTCTCAGCTAGCTCCGAAGAGCTCCCCCGAGGCATTCTTGGAAGCGGCCCCCATACAGTAGTAGTAGTAGTCGTAGTAGTAGTAGTAGTAGTAGTAGTAGTAGTAGTAGTAGTAGTAATAGTAGTTTAGACTCATCAGGAGGAGATAACCTGAGCTAGGGTGCAACTCAGAGCTTAGTACTTCATGGCTAACTCCCCGAACACTATGCTACTGAGATCCGCGAGCAACGCTTGGCACAGCGGAAAGTACTTCAACACTGAATTTAGGGGGCACGCTGTGTGGGTGCGTTGCGACTCGCAACCTTGTCTAAGAATAAGAGGGCGTGGGTTCGAGCCTGCGTAGAAACCGGGCGACCCTCGCAGTACCCTTAGCCCACTACGACTGGTGATGGTTGCGTGGCAGCCAAGCGTCGGTACTGCGTACCGGCGTATTTCTGAGCCCTTTTAGGTGGACTGCACATTGTTGACGAGTCCCGAAGTGGCTGTCTAATCCTGTTCCGGATGTGCTGTGTGGTTGTGAAGGATATCTCTGGAAACACTCCACACACGGCTTCTCGTACCAGCAGCCGTATACGACATAACATTTAGTAGCTGTTCCATCAAAATCTCCCACTCACATGTTGTCAAAATATTCGGTTGCTAGATGCTATGTCATACATAGCTGCTGATTTGGGTAGCTCTAATGGCCAACCTTACACTCTGCAACTTTCGCAAATTGCATGACAGTTCAGGATGGACCACGCTCTATCTCAGTTTGCTTATGAGCCAAGGCGGTCTACTGTCATCATCCTAGATAATAGCCATTAGATGGTGTTCAGATGTCATGGTTTCGGTTGCTGATGAAGCCGGAGATCGCACACTTCTGACGATTCCCCACAAGACGAAATAGCTGTCTGGGGATTTCCTCCATTATCTCTCGGCGTTTTTGATTTACATTTTTGGTAAATCATTGTAACCATTCTTCCACTTGATCCGTGCTTTCTGGACTGGATCCAACTTCACTGGGCACACACGTCTGCTGGCTCTTTGTCTGCGGTGTTTTCACCCTCCGTTTTGTCTCTTTTTCAGTCTCTCCTACCTACCTTCTTCTCTTTGGGCCAACTTGCCCCAGCAAAGGCTCTTGCGACCCGCTTGATATGGTAAGTTGAATGCAACACTTGACACATGTAGGTCCCTTAGGATGGTTTTCTGGACCGACTTGCTTGACTACGATATTTTTGCGCTTTTTCCTTGGGTGAGATAGATCGCGCTTAAAGCGAAGTGCGTGGCACCTTTACTCGAGAGCGGTAGCCCACCAGCATTCGTACAGTTGTTGCTGCGTTATGCAGGATTTCGACGTACTTTAAACCGTTACATTGTAACCCCGGTCTGATCCAGAATTCGCAATATCCCTAGTTGAATGAAATGCAAAACTATTTTAAGAACCGTTTCGGCACTGCTCCTTCTGGCTTTCGACAAGACTCTAAAAACGGCGGTAAGCTATCGATTCGCGAAAGCTTGAAGTATTTGTTAATTTTTTGCGGCCACAATGGGTAGCCGTAAGGATATTACCTTAAGGTTAGCAGCTTTGTCACTAATTCTAGTTCTTACCCCTAGCGGAATATCTCATTAAGATGCTCCTACATTTTTGGGTCCAAACTTTTGTGAACCAAGGATGTTCTGATGCACAAAATTAGCGCTTTGGCTCGTGTACAACATTGCTTCATCTCCGACTGTGTCATCACTTCCGACAAACGTCGCCAGACCATGTCAAGGAAACCAATAAGTCGGTATGCGAGGCATTGCGAATCGTTTCGGTGTTCGGGTAACATTTAACTAACCAGTGCAATTTAATGCACCGCATATGCAACCAGACGTGCCTATCTCTCCACCTGCTCCCTCTCCATTTCAACTGGACCTCGACATCCGTTGGCCATGGGGCATTGCGATTTGTGGCTCCCCAGACGCGCTTGAGGGTAGTGGATAACAGTCCCTGGAGTAGCATCGCACCACGCGTCGCGGACCCGAGGGAACGGACTCCTCAAACGGTTGGCCACAAAACTGTCCCCACCTCCGGTTTGGACTTGGGGACTGTGCTAAATTCGGGGAGCAGAACGTTGGCCATGAAACCCGCGCTGTGCATTCGAGTGTGCAATTCAACCAACAGGGGAAGAATAGGTGAGAGTAACCTTTTCGTATAAGACATTACCCTAGTATCCGATGAATTTTCCTCTATAACATGTTGGCTAGGTCCTGGAAGATTGGAAACGTGCTACCACGAAAGCCTCCGAGCGTGTAACTTCCGTATAGTAAACCCGAGTTGGGTCACATTGTTCTCTGTTCAAGAAGTTTAGTCGCTGCCTAACCCTCGTTTGGCTACTCTTTGAAGCGTGTTGGCTTCACGCAGCAGCACTTGAGCAAGGTTGGCTCGTAGGTAGCGCGCAACCAATCGGAGTGAATTCGTGTACTCGTTGGCCGTTTTGTTTTGCGTATCTGTTGTGTGTTGTTTGCATTGCAATGCTATTGCTCAAGGGACCAACTGGCCAAGGCTTCGTCCGTTATCCACTGCATCTTTCGTCATTCCATTAGCCCCGATCGCAGACTGTATTCCCTACCCTAAGTTCACCACGGGATGGCAAATGAAAGCAAGTGTAACACCCATCTAACGCACTATATCCTAATCGCAGTCAGATTCGGAAAATTCTTTTTCCCCCGGAGTACCGAAGCAAAACAAGCCGTACTTGGATGCATCAAAACCAGAAATGGCCTTGTGCCTGGCTTCTCCCTCAACATGTATGACACTTGTTGGATATAGTGTTCCCCCGAAGCTTTGGAGATAGGCGCTTTGGTTGCAACGAAAAATAAAACTCGGAATTCCCATCGTCTGCATAGATGGTCGACCTATCAGGCTGGTTGGTGACGGAATTTTGGTATTCAGCAGAAGCGAACATTCTGCGTGACTGTTAACCACTTTGGGTTCAATTCAATCCAACCTATCGGTGTCCCACGAGATAAAACAACATGGCGGCCTGCCACTTTTGGATATTCTCATCAAGAGACGGGATGGAGGTACATTGCAGCACACCGTTTACCGGTTGCTTACAAACGTGGTCTAGTGAAGACACTTTTCTACAGGGCTAGACGAATTTGTAGTCCGGAATTGCTGGAAACTGAAGAAAAGTTTCCGTGTAGGACCTTAGTATCGAATGGTTACCCCGGAAAGCTCATCCAAGTGTACAGAAAACTCCCCAGTAAGAAACTGCTAGTGCAAACGGCAGAGAAAACGCTGTCTATTTGGTTCTGCCGTTCAAAGGGGACTATGTGGCAAATGTTATCGGAAACATTTTTGGTCCTCCCTAAATCGCACATACACGACTGCCCAGTTGCGCCTCATGCACACTACCCGGAAACTGGTTCTTCATGCTCGTCAGAGCTACCAATCGGTTAGTTCGCCCTCTCATATGGTTTATCAATTCACCTGCAGTTGCGGTGATGTTTACATAGGCAAGACTAACCGTCGGTTGGCTCAGAGGGTGGCTGAGCACTTGCCAAAGTGGGTCCAACAAATGATAGCGCAACAGAACGGAACGCGCCACAGAACAAATCGGAGTCCGTCATCATCTATTGCTGAACACGTCTTGACAACTGGTCACCACGTGAACCCCCCTGATGCGTTCAAGGTGTTATTACGTAACCGGAGACCGATAATGTTGGCAATCAGTGAAACGTTGCTAATTAGCGCTTAGCAACCTGTGTTATGTGCACAGAAACTCTGGAGGCAACCAATCAGATTGCCTTGGTCTTGATTTTGACAGTTTCATTGGTGTGCCAATTTTCTCCCATGTATATATTTGTGTCTGTGTTTCTGCTTGTATTGTGTTTGCGACTGAGGAGAACAATCGAAATGTTGACATATCGCAATCTAAGTCTTCTGCTTCGACGAAGTGAATGAAGGGGAACAAATGTTTTACGGTCACAGAGTTCCCAAATCCCGTTTTTGCTGCACCCAGCCCTACGAATGACAACACACTACCAGCCGTTTACACAGTACGGTAGCAGCTTAACCATGCGAAGCCAGTACGGAACGTAATCTAGCATTGTTGCAATCGGTGGATTTACGAGAATAATAGATAACAACAGAGGTTACACTCACGGTAGGTCGACGAAAACAATCTCTCTGAGCCCTCTCAGATGAACGAGGACCTCCTTGACTGCGTCCAACTCCGATTCGTGTCTCACTTGGCCACCCATATCCAACATGTTCAAGTTCTCGAATCTCTTCAAATGCCGCAGCGTGTCTGCCACAGATTTATCTCCGGTCTTCCCCCGAAGTTGCTGTTGTGGTAAGCTCAATCGGAGCATATATGTGGGGTCCACATTGAGCAGAACCGAAGCTAGAACTCTCGGAGACTGAATTACGGAACCAAAATGGGAAGGCGTAGAACAAGTTCCACGAGAGGAAATCCAGCCGCTGAAAAGTGTTATCCAGAATAGTGGCTTCATCATTACGAATAAAAGTTTTCTGATCGGTAAAAAGTCATCACAATCCTATACCACTCACCCAACTTCACATTTACGTGAGCAGCTCATGATGTTGTTTTCAGACAACTGGCGGATTGATGAGGGAATCTATGAATCCTAAGGCATAAATTTGGACTTGGAGAATCCGCTGGTGGTTGGGTTGCTACAAGCAAGCTCTATTGAGACCTCGGTTCACTTGAGGTGGAGCTCGGACGATCTTGTGTTTTGGCTGCTAATCAAGGACGGCGAATCGCATAGATACCAGGACGAGTCATGCGGCGCCGAGGCAATGTGATGTATGATGTTCAAGTGGGTACACAAGTGTGGAGACGCCACGTAAATCAGTTGAGGTCACGTTATACACATGGTGCCGTCGTTCCGAAAGCCAACGGACTTGACGTCAACGAATTGCTGGACACTGGCTAGCCTAGTACTCCTGCAGGTAGTTACGTTCATCCAGTGGAATGCATGGAAAATGGAGCTCTCCACAGGCCAAAGAGAACAAGAAGATTCGTGCAGCCTCTCCAAGTGGATCCGAGTCGAAAGAGCTATGTGAACCCCAGGTAACCCGTTTTTTATAAAGAGAGGGAGGTATTAGGAGAACAGCTATTAGACATTCATTTATTGTGAACGAGCTTGATAGCTGTTCTTTACTCTTCCTAATTTTTATCTCTTGATTTTTGGTTAAACGCTCTACTGGGTTCGCCCGAGTGGTACATCCACGTCATTGTTAATGGACGCTCATTGTCATATCCTTCTCAGCAGCGCTATTTGCAAGAACATACTCTATTGGTTTTTTCTTCTCATCACTGTTCTACTTGGTTATGTTAAAGGAATATTTAGTTGTCATACAATTATTGTACTAGTTTTCAACTTTTGGGTCTGCATTCCTTATTCTCGGTTGTTTCGTGACTTTTGTCTAAACGTTTCATTTCGTCATTCTGATTGGCCAGTGCCCGTCACTGTAAATGGTCGTTCGCTTTAAGCCTGGAGTCCAATGATGCCATTTTTAAGGACGTACGCGATTCGCTCTTGAGTACACGGTTGCTTTCGCTGTTGCATTTGACGTTTTTCCTTCAGTTGGTTGGCTCAAGTGTACTTTAGTAGCTTCCCTTCATTTTTCCTTCAAACTATATAAGCAACTGTGATTTCATGTATACAAGTCTCCTTCTGGCTCGTCTTGGACTTCTTCTTGCGGTCGTGGGGTGAAGGCCTCAGCGGCGACACAACACAATCCTCCAGTTGTTGTCCTCGAATTGGATCTGTCGACGCGAGTATGCGAAATGTCTACGCGAGGTCATTACTGCTCAGTTGACAGGTACCACTACATCCTCCCTGGTTGTATTTTTCCCAGTTCTTGTGTTGCAGTTACCATATCTTCGTCCACTGCAATCGAGATTGCAGTCTAGCGGAATGACAGTCACAGTTAGCTCGAGTGGCAACAGAACCTCACTTGCAAGTGGCATGTTCTTTCGTCTGCGAGTGAAGAAACTCTGAATCGAACTTGTTCCGATCTCGGTAGAAATCGCAATTCTTGCTTCAAGTACCATGAGGCGGGGATTTTCAAGCGTATCTTTGAGGCTGAAAAGTAGATTTTGCATTATCTGCTTTATAGTTACGTCCATAGTGAGTCTCCGGTGTTTGCGTCGTCTGAGTGCGCAGTGCCCTATCGGTTGACCGTAGAGCTTAGGAGTTGAGGAAGGCAAGCGATCGGATTGTCGTGTGTGGCCAGGCACCAGCGTCACTTACGATCACGCAATGCATACGTACCACATGTGGATGCACTCAGGATGTACGAAACGTCTGGATGGGGATGGGAGCGTCACCCACGTACTTCAGTGTTATATGTAGTGGCGGCAGCATGCGGAAAGTTTGAGTGCGTGCAACTGATCGCGCGAATAGTGATTTGCGTTGCTTACTCATCGGTTCGCGGCACCATATTTTAGACAATGAGGAGACCAGAAGAGTGTTGGCATGCTTGCGGAATGGGTAGCGATCAGGTGGGTTGCTGAACCACATAACTATAGATGTGGTAGCCATCCTCAGCGGACAGAAGAGGTGAATGAGGGACAAACGTGAACACTCGCGATCAACCAGCCAGCCATCCATCCAGCCAACAGCCAGCCTTGGTCCCAGATACGGCGGAGTATTCCGGGGAACCGGATTGAGCAGTTGGCAGTGGCTGCCGCCGATGCTTTTTCGGCTTGTGCACTCTGTGTGCTGTGTGCCACAAGTAGAATCGTGTTGCCCCGTTGGAAGTATCGACCTGGGTGATGGAAGGAGGAACGAGTGAGGAGTGCACGAACAAGTGCGCATCCACGAGTTGTCGTCTGTCCTCAGCGCGTGGTCACTGTGGCTGCGGTATGGAAGTAAAGCGTTGGTATACGTGATGAACTGGTAGTCCAAATGTCCGCTTGCCGTGTCTCATTTGAGATCGCTCACTGATATGTGGGTGTGTGCGTGCGACAATGGGATGTTTAGACAGTCACACTGCTTCACATGGTCATTTACTGGAGTGGGTGGAATGCGAGATTTGGTTGCGAACACGGTGAGGCATCCACGCGAGTGAGCAACTGGCCTGTCTGGGAGGAGTGGCGTTTACCGATCGGATGCTTAAGCGGCACGTGTAGTCGTCACGCGGTGCAGCAATAGTGAGTTGCAATCCGCTCCCTCCTCATACGTTTTCATTATTCTGCGCTTCACTTCCTTGGAATGGTGAGCATACGGTCCTATTCGTGCCATCGCTTTTCGGTAAACTGCACGTTCACAGTATTGCTGACAATTTATTTCTCCACCTCTCATGTTCCAACCCCCCCCCTCGAAAATAGCCTGTGTATTTGGGTCAACCGTTTGCCCCTATCCCATCTCGCGAAACTGGCTGTCTCATTGACCCAAAGCTGGTCAGCTGTTTGCGGTCACTCATCTGCCTGTCGGCGTTGCCTATTCGTCATCGCTTCAAGACCCTAGTGTGCAGGTGATTTTTCCTTGTGGTCATGAAACATAGCTGTTCCCCTACGGTGACTTGTGATACATAATGGCTACGGTCTGTGAAGTGTACGAACCACATAGGCTGTGGAGCCAAGTGTTAATCCGTGAGGGGTTGTATATCACCCTGGCCTCCAGGGGCAAGGAACGCAGGAATCCAACTGATGATATTTCGTTCCCTCTTGCAGCACACCGGTTAGACTCGTAATCTCGGTTTCATCAGTGGTATTAACCAAACCTGTAAGGTAGATGGTAGCGCACGATGTAACTCAACCTCCAGATCGAATGTGGTTGATAACGACCCCACCACACAAACCTAGTGTTTGAAAGGACACTGCAGGGAGTCCAGATTTCAGTTAAGATTGTCACCAGCATCGGAACACACCATAGGATAATGATGCTAGGTGAATCCAGTGGGGCAAGTATGATGAATGCGGTTAGGCGACGCGCATTACTCTTCAGTTGCGTCTGCTCATTTCATAACTAGCAGGCCGGTCTTTCCGTCGTTTTACCAATAACCGAAAGCACGTTAAGAAGTCGCGGTTCGGCTGTAACTCATTTCTACTTGTGCAAGTGAAGCGTATCACACCAATAATTCCACCAGAAAAGGTGGATTCTGTAGTTAGATTAAAATGTGACCGCACAGCGGACAAGGCATCTGCAACTGACCTGTTTATACTCCCTTCTGAGTGGGGGGAGGGCCGGAAACTCTAACGATTCTAGTACATACAAGCGCGTGATCAGAAGTGAGTTAAGTACTTCAACTTGATCTGTTGTCCCATCAACAACCTCGGCAATGGTAATCGATCACCATGTGGTCAGTCTGTATCCACGACCGTGAGCAGCAGAGATCTGTGGCGCTCGACCTCCTCAATGCCGTAGCCTAAAGGTAACCACCTTGTCTCGTAATCTGACAACGCTGGTTGGAGCCTGGGTCGGGATCGGGCGACTCTCGAAGCATCCTTAATCCACGTGCAACCGATGGTGTTTGTATGGCAGCATGGTGTCCGTACTGCGTAATGATATACTGCTGATGCTTTTCTTTTGCTTTCTTAAGCCGTCATGCGAATATCATAGCAACCCAGACTACCGACATCTTGTTCCAAAGCTTCCAGCCTACCAACCGGTGTGCTGAGATCTCCGATGAGAACCACCATATACTTGCAATGATTCTTATGGAGTAGGTAGGATAGTTGACGGTAGAACTCATCTTTAGCTGAGTCCGGGCTGTAACTCGTGGGAACATGCACTGTTGCGTCAAACAAAAAGTGTTTGGTTACCTCGCGGCTGCACAATCGTATGGAGGCTTTTACTTAAATTGCACAGGAATAGTCGTCAATTAGAATCCAAACAAGTAGTGCTGCTTCTGCGCGCGCAGTAAACACAACTTGTACACCAGCCTAGTCCGCGGCTTCTTCACTTATGTCTCCCGATAACTTTGGCGTGCATGTATTCTGCAAAGGATCTGAGGATTACGTAAATTCATGTGCAAGTGTGTTGTCTGCACATGGAACTTTTCAGTTACCCGGGTAGGAGAAGCGATTAACTACTCTGTAACCCGAGCCAACGCCTTAGTTCTTAAAGCCGTTACCAGCTAAGCTGTGAGGCGATTAGCATATGTCACGAACCGTCGAGAGCCGATAACAAGTTTTGAGTGTCAACAAACTACCTATGGCACGGGAACAGTACGAGTATAGCAGTAAAGGGACCATGAACCGTTTTCTGAAGCATCCGACTCGTTGCTGATTGCGAACACAGTCGACAGCCAGGTGGCTCAAATACCTTCTTAATGGTCTATGGTAGTCCACACAGAAGAGAGTATTAATCTAGGTTGTTCATCCACCCTCCGTTAGATACTTCATTCTGGTTAAAAAAATGGTTGGTCACTCACGCTATATGCGGAAACATTGGCTTTGTGGTATGTAATACATAACCAGATGGACAGCGTCGAACTTCCCACGCTCTGATATGCTGCGCTGATTGTCTGCAGAACAAGCGAGACTCATTCACACTTGCCCTCAGTAGGAAGGCATTCCTGTGGGAGCACGCGACGGCGTACAAGCAGCCCGTAAGCCGCTCCCTGTGTAGACATCCCATTCTCAGCGTCGTCTTGCATCACTACTTCTCTACCCATAACAAATCATGGTTTCACCGCAGCATTAGTATATGCCTAACTGTAGTGTCACTATAATCTTTGAATTTTGTGGTCTACCCCCTACCTACCTACGGGACTCGTTCAGCATTCACTTAATTGCCCCTACTAAACAATACTCAGTGTAACTTTTACACGTTGCTTTGAGGTGCATTGCGTGCTAGCCGTGGAACGAGCACTAAGACAACTCATATGTCAGCTTCATTACCATCTTATTGTCCACCTTGCTACATCGCCCATCGCAATTGTAGGACACCAGAAAGATTTCTGCGCTGGTACCATCTCACCAGTGCATGTGCCTATGTCTACCGGTGCACATGCGATTTAGCGGTGTGACCAAATTAACCATTGGCAGAGATGTTCGGTCTCTAACATAGAACTGCTGTTCACGGAGAAAATTACCAACGCATTCTAATAATGCATTGCCTAGGTTTTCCAAGTAGCCCATCATTACGTCAGCGATGATTGCTTCCATGGCTTTGGAAAGTGCAGAGAGAAGTGTTACCGAACGGTAACTGGTAGGATCAGACGGACTTCTCTGAAAGAATACGGCAAGTGGATGGGCCAGTATTGTTTAAGTGAAGGCCGCAAGTGTTCCCCCAACGCCATAATTCTTCATATTCGGCTTCTCATGAAGGATGTTTGCATCATGTGATGGTGGAAAATTTTTTTGTTTCGAATGCGGACAGAACCAGATACTGAGAAATGTATTTCAGTTTTTCGGGCTCTGTATCTGTGTAATCGTCCTAGCGAATGAAATCAAACCTTCAGTTCTGTGATTCTAGCAATTCATTGCGTGTTTTTAGCATTACAGTTGGACATACATGACTGAGTGCACCCTAGAGGTAGTCTAGGATAAATGATTGAAAACCACATCACTAGTCACCAAAGCATCGGTGCAAAAATTTTCCAACATCACATGGAACCTACATTATTCACCAGAAGCCAAATATGAAGAATTATGGCGTTGGGGGAACACTTGCGGCCTTCACTTAAACAATACTGGCCCATCCACTTGCCGTATTCTTTCAGAGAAGTCCGTCTGATCCTACCAGTTACCGTTCGGTAACACTTCTCTCTGCACTTTCCAAAGCCATGGAAGCAATCATCGCTGACGTAATGATGGGCTACTTGGAAAACCTAGGCAATGCATTATTAGAATGCGTTGGTAATTTTCTCCGTGAACAGCAGTTCTATGTTAGAGACCGAACATTTCTGCCCGGCTCTAACCGAGTGGAGTGCGACAATCTTACGAGAGCCATCACCTCAAAAATTTTACTGTTCCGGATGACGTTAAACGTTGGCCGGACATCGAGAGAATGGCCGACCACAAGATCCTCCATGTGCGACCTAGATAGCACCTGGCACTGACCGGTGAGAAATTCACTGCCATTAAATGTGGTCAAGTGATACATTATCCACATCTTCCATAGACACGCCTATCTCTAGAATATGGGGGCATATGACCTGCAGACAAGCCATCAAAAACTTGACCTCGGCATGCTTGTGCAGGACTACTTCGGTCATTCCAGACACTCGGAATCCAAAAGTGGTAACCAGCGCGTTGTTAGCTTGAGGATGGCATTCGAAAGTTTAGATTCATTCATCTTCTCCATCATGCTCCATGCCTACGTGCGTTAACACGTCGAATACGTAATCCAGACTTGGCACGCTTGGCTAAACCGTGACCTTGCATCGCTTGAAACTCACCATGGTCGAGCAGCGACTAAATACACTCCGAGTGTTCAGTAGACACTACAGGCGCCTACGTGGAGACCTCATATTAGACTACCAGATACGGAACCACCCCACGTACACTTGTTGCCACCTACTACAACTCATCCCGAACACCAACTTTACAGGCAATAGCTTGAAACTGAGTCAACAACACAGTCGGCTCTTCATTAAGGCTGGACGATCCTCAGCACATAGCGACTCAGTGATTTCGCCATAAGTAGCCATTGAACGTATCGGTGCCTACGCTGTTTATGTGTTCAACGACAGCCTGGACGTTAAGAATTCTATCCGACCGGACGCATCATTAGCACTACTTGCCAGCGGCCCAGTTTAGTTGTTAACAC
>CALYDF020003339.1:0-10456 GCA_944474145.2 Dicrocoelium dendriticum
GGATTCCGTTCGGGTTGCAACACCGTCGATATGGTGTTTGCGGCTCATCAGTGGCAGAAATGCAGAGAATAACACCAGCCGTTGTACTCGCGATTTGTTGAGTTCACTAAGGCACTTTATACGGTGAACCGCGAGGCATTGTGGCTGGCGTTGGGTAAGTTTCGTTGTCCAAGTAATTTTCTAAGTCTAATTGGATGTCTGCACAGTTGTATGCGGGTGAGTGTGCAGCACTGTGGACCTACTTCAGATGACTTTACAGCTGTCGCTGGTGTGAAGCAAGGCTGTGTCTTAGCTCCTGCCCTGTTTAATATTTGTCTTCATGCCATGATGCCGCGGGCAGTTGTTCTGCTTGTGCATACGGTGTCCGTGTGGAACACCGTATTGATGGTGGGTTGCTGGTCCTCCGTCGTTTCGGGGCGAGAACACTACTTCTTGAGACAAGTATCCGTACGTTGCTGTTTGCTGACGAATGTACGTTGTTTGCACACAGCGCGGATCAGTTGCAGCATGTGATTAGTGCTCCGGCTTCGACAACGACCAAATTCGGTCTCACCATCAACACAAACAAGACTGTCTATCCCAACCTTCATCAAGAATGGAGTCCATTGGCTCGCCCGAAATTCCGATTGCCGCGGAGGCTTTGAAAATCACTTCGTGCTTTTGCTACCTTGATAACGTAATGACAACTGACCCTCAGACGAGGTGCGAGCTGCGAAGCCGCTATCGAAGCCGACTGCTGCATTTGGAAAGCTGGAATATCGTTTGGGGAATAGCCACCAGTTCGCTGTCGGGACGAAACTGCTAGCATACAAATTTATGGTGCTGTCCGTTCTTCTATACGACAGTGAAATCTGGATGACTTATTAGAAAGACGTCCGTTATCTGGAGCGCGTTCATCAACAGTGCCTGCATGGTATGATGCGCACCGTCTGGAGTGACCGAGTTGCAGACACGGAGGTGCTCTGACACATTTGCATGTATGCAGTGGACTGCATACTACTGCTGCGGCACCTGAGGTGGCTCGGGAATATTCGTCGCATGAATTCGACCCGGATACTGAAACAGCTGCTTATGACCAACTGCATGCAGGGAAGCACAACGGTGCAAATCAAGGTCAAGCTACCAGGACGTGATTAATTTGAGTTGGTCCCGAACTATTGTTGAGTTCAGATGTTGCAAAGCAATGATATCAGATCGACACCAATGTCGACGGCAAATAAAGAGTGCGGTTTTCCAGCTACAAAATTCATCACTATCTCATGAGGAAAAGCGACTTCCGTGGAGCAAACGACAGGCGTCGATGATAGATAACCGGTCGAGGTTGAGCACATGTTGCAGCACGATATACGGTCGTGATTGCTTCAGTCAAACGGGCCTATTAAGCCACCCGCGGCGTCACGTTGGGTTGACATTCAAGAGGATGCGAGGAATCCAACTATGTAGTATACATCAGCGCAACGTTTGATAATTTCTCTGCTTCCGATTCAATTTACTAACCCAGGTCAATGTGGCAGTTGATGGTACGTCATCGTTGCATTTGGTCTATACGCGTGCCTGCGTGTTGACTGTTGTTTGATATCCCCGGAGTGGTTGCAACTGCTGTGAATGTTGGCAATGCGCCTAACCGTCTAGTACCCATCACCACATCTATACTGGTTGCAGTAGACAGCCGTTGCTTGAGAGACAGGGTGCACGGTCCCCGTGGTCGTGCTAGGTTCAAAGCGTGATTCCATGTCTCCAGTGTGGAACGAGCCACGGCGCAGCCACCGCCTTGTGTACGTCTTGTAGGCATGGTCCTCCAACTAGACATGGATGCTTCTGCTCCGCTTGTTGAAAGAGTGTGGGCAAGCTTCGTTGATGAAAGGTGGCTCCCACCTACATGCTTTCCGGTCTTATTCCTTTGGGTTTACACTGGGGATGCGGTGTGTGGATGGAGCTGTTGGTGGTGCATCGCAAGCCACCCATGGTACCACTGCAGACGTAGGCCTACTGTGGCTGTCCTATGAAGGTCGCAGCGACAGCCAACTACGGAATCGGATATAACCAGCCATTGGCAGAAACAAACTAACCTGATAAGTAACGCGCGTCACCCGCTCAGCGCACTTCAGTCCTGGAACGTTCTTGAACTTGTTTGGTATCGTCAGGCTGAGATAAATGAGCTGGGATTCGGAATCACGATCTCAGGGATACCGGCTGCATCCTTTAGATAGATGCCATCGATTTGCGTCTAACAAAGCGTAACACAATGGTTAATGGATGATTAGAGGGATTAATTTGAAATATGAGGTGATGCGGTTCTTTTGACTGCGTTGCAGACCTGAATGCGATTGCCTGTTGCAATGTATCCACAGGCGTGCAGCAAAAGATGCTATTCAATGAAACAAAGTGATGTTTGGATGCGAGGAGCTCGGCTACAATAGACGAGTTGGATTCGGCACTACTTACCGTAAGCTTTCAGTTCTCATAATCCTTATTAACGGGCAAATTAACCATCGAATTAAGGGCACTTCGTTCTTACGGGTGGTAGACATTTGTAAGTGGTGGAAAACATCCATATATGCATTTGTCCACTTGAACTGCTTGCAAATAAGTTGCATCATAAGCACTATTCCCGCGGTTTTTATTTTGCGAACGACATTCCGTCAAGTAAAGAGAGTACCACATAAGGAACTCCGCCAATAGTCTAAGGTAGCCTGTTTGAAAATCACCACCATAGAACCTGCAGGTCAATGGCAGTGGAGTAGCACCAGCGTTGCTAACTGTATCGCCAGTCTTTGCACCCTTGTCGTCCCAGGTGCTGGACTTCGAATCGTTGGTTTGACGTTCAATGTCCGTTTAGTATTCATTGTGCTCCATCGGACGAAACTGCTATCAATCTTCATAGACACAGAAGTCATTCAATGTGGAATACGGTCTTCAACGGGCTCGTTCAAAATGCAAGTCAGACTGATTGGATATTGTCACAGGATGCGCCGCTTGAGGCCCGTTTGGTCATTACGGAAAGCGGAAGTTTACTCCTTGAGTACTCGGTTTGTTCCCCCTGAAGTATTCCGAAATGGACCTGTCAAATCACATTGTTTTGATAAGAAATGTAACCAGTTAGCTCGACGCCGTCGCAACCATTCTCGTCGATTCAGCCCCTCGGGTTATGAGGAAGATTCCTCGGGCTGTACAAGACACAGCGTTACCTATGTAAACCGCAACGATCAAGCAATATTGGCAGTTCGAAGAGGAGCTAGCGGCCTCGGGCCGCAACCGCCATTATGAGAGTGTTTGCATATAAAACGAAACGTCATGTGAAAACCTCGTGGGTGATCTACCGGTCTCTAGGAAATGTTGCAACAGTGTGTCGCTCATTACAAGCGCAAAGCGCGCGGACGCCTTGGCTCCCACACTTCCTCACCGTATCTTTCAGTGAATCGGCGGCTGTTCTAGTACCGACACAGGTTACGCCAGTCTTGCTCGACAGAATAACAATGTGAGGTGGAAAGAAGCATATCAGCCACTCATCAACTTCAAAGGTACAAAAACCCTCACGGACCAGACGGACTTCACCCACTAACGCTTACATCCCTTATCTAATGTCAGCTCCACAACCGTGACAAACTGTACAACTAAACCACACTCTGAAGCATCTGTTTCCAACAACTGGAAATGCCGTTAGTGAGATCGCTTTCCAACAGTGGTGATCCAATCTCTACTGATTTCCCATATTATCCAAAGTTCTCGAGAAGCTTGTTGAAAAAGTGTCAGCTATCGTTCTAGAATCGATGGGCGTATTGACGCCGACGCAAAGCTCGGCTTCACGAAAAGGCGATCACGTATAACAACTTAATGTACGCAAACCACCAGTGGGTACGGGGCTCTCAACGAACGGAAGGATGTTGAAGTGGTGTGCATCGAATTTAGTAAGGCATTTGACAGAGCAAACCAAAGTGATACTGCGATAGTTACACGAGTTTATCGTGGGACGGAAATAGCGGGTACAGGTAATGGTTACCTGGACAGACTGGTTCTCTTCGACCAGTGGTGCTCCTCATAGAACTCTACTTGGGACAGTGTTATTTCTAATTCACATCTCAACGACCTCGCGCGCAGCAGCATGCAGTCATCAAGTGCCCTGTTTGATATCTAGTCTATTAGTGAGACCCTAGGCCGATTCGTTTGCCTCCCAGACATGGTCCACTGAAATCCAACTCCACCTGTTAGCGTGAACAATATTTGACTTCTTCAGTCATTAGACGTACACTCAACTCCATGGATGGCTAGTTTCGCCACCGCCAACAACAGCTGTCAGAGACTTAGGAGTACTCTCGCAACATGACACGAGATCGCTAGAAAACACGGAGAAATTGCACCGTGCGGGACTTCATATTCTCTGGGTATTAAGACGCAGTTCCTCCACATGGTCTGAAAAAACCATCCCTCGCCTATTCATCTCGCTCGTCAGACCAATCCTTGAATACGGCGCCTCAACTTACTATCCGGTAACCAAGTGGCAAACTGGAAAGCTGGGGAAAACACAGCACATCGCAACTATAACGATACCCAGTCTACGAAAGCTTCCGTATGAGAAACGTGAAAGGCTTGGACACTAAAACTCTATTACCGCCGCGTACGAATTGACCTCATTATGACCCATCAAATACTAGAGCACAATCACTTGCCTACACTGCGGTTAATATTTCACATGCAAGAACTGTGTAAAACTCGAGGACACCGTTACAAACTCAGGGTCCCCTGCGTAAACTGGGTATCACATCAGAAGTTCGCTGGAATTCACCACCAGAAGAAGTAATAAAGGCCGATTATGTAATGTGTTTCAAAACACGTATAGAGGGTAGTTTCGGAAACCTGTGCGTTTGTGATACAGTGTACACACAGTGCAAAATAATACACCCTATATCCGAATAATGACACCAGTAGGAATTTCTAACCGAACAAGGACAAGTGATTAATTGACCAAACACCGAGGCTGACAATCCGCAATAAAGTACTTTTCGTTTTTCCCAATCCTACAGTGTTGCACAGAAACTTTTCTACTTGCTCTTAAATACAGTCTCAGTCTCCGTAACCCGTTTGAAAATCACAACCTTAGTAAGTGCATGTCAGTGGCAGCTGCGTAGTGGAAAAGCAGCTAACCAGATCGCTAGTTGTTGCGCTCTTGTCACCTACGCGCCGAAATTCGTATCGTCTGTTTTGACGTTCGAAGTCTGTTTGGTATTCGGTTTAAGCCGTCTGATAAAAATGCCATTGGCACTTGTAGTGGTTGAAATTACTCAACATGAGCTCGGTACTCCTTATTAGACAGAGTTTGACAAGCACGTTTTACCCTCGATGGACACAGACATTGTCCCACGATCCGTGCTGAGCAAACCAACCGGATGACGTGTGCTGCACCGGATTTGACTTAAACACTTTGTGTCGACCAGGGATAGGATGAAAACTGAGCCCCAAAGGTCGCAAATGGCTACCAACATCTGTTGACAGTAAATAAATGCATTCAAACTGATTCGATACAACCGGCTTTTGTCAAATAATCACATCACTTGCTGGATTGAGGTGGACGGCAGATTCATTTCACCGGACTGCGTCTAATGTGGATTTTCACTCTATCCTTTGAGGTTAGGTGGGTAAAGTCTGGTTAGGGCGAAAAGTAAGTGACGTTGCGTTTCTGGGGCCCTAGCTTGTTCTCTATCTGCAGTTACGCGCTCGAGAGTAAAATATTAATCGTGCCGTAACACAGTCAGTTTTCCCAATTAGCGTAATGACAGTCATTACGTATGGCTGCGAAATATGGGACTCCTAAATTCCTATCACGTCAAATGGTGGGGAAACCCACATCCATGACAATGGAAACGCATTCTATTGCACCTCGACATGTGATGGTTGTCTACCCCAGGTCAGTTGCCATAGGCAGTTATTAGATTCTAACTTCAAAATAGCTAACCACAAATCTCTCCTCGAATGACGAAGAGTCTTGAAAGTGCACAATGATCATCTGTCCCATTTTCGCAAGTTAATGGACACCTGACTGGATGCATCTAGGGTTAGTTTTCTCATAAATAAGCAGACTAATCGGAAAGTAAACGTGGTATTCAGATGGACTGAGGCGTTTCAGGGGAAAGAAATAGTGTAAGTCCACTTGTGAGCAGCCATTAAATACCACTGCTGATAGGTATCATGCATGAGTAAGCACTGAACTCATCGACAAATACTTACTGGAAACTCGAAGTTCACATGTAGTGGGAATCGTTCCATCTTTCGATGTTTGTATGTCGCGCTGATCAAATTCGACCCATTGAGTATGGTCAGTGCACGAACCAGTTCCCAGTTGGTTCTCAATGGAAATTCTTGACCCGTCAGATTGATCCAATATTTCCATCGAGGACATCGATCCAATAGTATGCGGCTGCACAGCAGATCTGCTTCAAGTGTGGACATATGACCCCATTTAACCATAACACTCTTTTCTCGTGGGACCACATACACGGCACCGCCGTACTGTTGTTTCATTAAACGAAGGAGAGTGGCATACATGCGCTCGTTGCTATTCCTATCCACGTGGATGCAATAACAATTATGTGGTCTGTAAATAGTCTGCATTAGTCGCACAGTCCGCTCAAGATGTTTGTACATTGAGATGCTGAAAGCCAGTGGGAACTGCTCCTCCTCGGTATGCACGACCGGAATTGCTAAATAGTGAATTACAGTCCCCGATAGTGCCTGAGGTACTACGATAAGCCAAATGAATACAGCCGAAATGAAACACACTGCATAGAAGATCCACGGACTTCTCCTCAGGAAGGTTGTTACTCTGAGGTAAACGGAGTACAAATGAGGATTGCTCGAATATGGCGCCATCATAGTTCGGCAGAACAACCCTAGATGGTGCAACTCATGTCTGCTACCTGACTACATATACGTGTGTGTCTGCCTCCGGGCCCGTAAGGCTTCACACACAGGCCCTCGTTGGTACTCACTTGCGAGCTCCGAGCTAAACGCCATGGATCAGCTGTTGTGTGCTGTTCTAAACACTACTTCGCTAGCAGTCAAACGACTAGATCATATGAACACCAAGGAATACTGCCATCTGAGCGATTACGTTGGTATTGATTAGTTGAAACCCATCTCACAACTAAGTTGACAACATTTGTAATGACAGGTTATTTTCAACCATCCACGTTTCATCATGTGGTCTGAGCAATTAAGAAACGAGCGTAATGCTTCCTCCGGTGTATTTCTTCCGTGACAATTAAATTATAAGTACACGTTTGTGAGTCCAGCTCTATCAATTAGGTACGGGATGTATCATGTGTAAGCTACTTCATTTGCCCAGAAGCAGAACTCAGCAGTGTACCGGTATGCCATTCAGACACCTCGCTGCCACTCGACCAACACCATTTGCACGTGCGGGCTGGAGATACTGCGAAAGCACTCGCATACATTACACGTCGAACGCGTGGAGTTTCCAAGCTGTTTTCGGCCAGCACTGCACTCCCCGTCCGGTTTCGTCCTGTTAGACTCGTCAGGTGGGAGACAACCTGAGCTGAACGCGGACTTCGGCACAGAGTGGTTGACGCCTATTCCTTGTTTATTAAGGCAAACTACGACATGAAGCGCCTAACGCAGCGGTTGGTAGTGTATCGTTGGGTAACCATAGAATCAACACAGAACAAGACAGACTCCACCTTTTATTCGGCCACTGGCCCCGCATTGTCCCCAAGCGTAAGACTGGTATGGGCACCCATGTGGACGGAAGCGTCTACGAAGCTGCCGAACATTTGGCCTTGGGCTGTGTCGTCAATGTTGGTTTCTTCTATTTGCAGACCAACGTAGCCCGACAAATACCTAACCTAACAGTCCTAGCTCAGTCAACAGTTAATTGGGTCAGAGTATGAACAACAAAGCGTTGTGTCAACCTGAGTGGTACCTGCTGGAAAACTCATTGTCCAGACTACAATCTTTAATACCCCTTTAAGCATCGTCGTCGGCCCTCATGGCCGTACAATCTGATATGTATCGCTGCATCAAATTGCCAATAGTGGTGATGGTCCATGACATTGCAGAGAGAAAACCAATTGCGGTGGTGCCTGCAAGCAACGGTTTCTCTTCCCTCAAAAGCTGACTTTATGAAATCTGAGATGACCGCTGTGGAAGCTCTGACTGCAGCATTGTTGCAAGGCTTGGAATCGAATTAAGTAACAGTTAACTACTTGCCCACATCCAACCCAATATTGTAATATGTTTGAAAAAGCACTAAAATGAAGTACCACTTTTCGGTTGTGGGATTCTCCGAAAACCAATGACATTCACTTTTCGTTCTCACCAGAACAAAGTTAATGCTTTGGACTCATCAGTAACCCATACTCCGCGGTGAATCGTTCAGGATTTAAACGTCAGGATATGCACTTTATAGTCGAATTCTGATGCTACCTGACCAGGTGTGACTCGGGTTGCAACCTATGTGGATAGCCCAATCAATGCAGCATGTCGCGCCTACCCTTCCTTGTCAAGAACTCCATTGTCGCGTGAACCCATCACTAGACAAATAAATAGATTTGTATGGTTACCGACAGGCCTGTAAGTGAGAGCCATCGTTCTGCATCTGGTTCCCGCTAAATGCCAAATTAGCGCTACCTGCCCGCTGGATGCATTCCAAGAAGCTCAGTACAGAGAATGTGTGTATCGGCGGCGGCAACAACTACATGAAAGAATACCCGTTAACCCAACGCAAGACAGTTAGCGTACACGCGGTGGAAGACAGTACGGGACGTAATGCTGTAGTGTCTTAAACAAATGAAGAAGAAAAGACGATGATGGTAGCTGAGACCGGGCGGACGGAATCGGTGCGGTACCGATGAACTGGGGGACAATCAGGTGAAATCTCAGCACGCACTGATGGTCCGGTTTAGCAAAAAGCGGAAAAGCGGATTGGTAGGACGTAAAGCGCTTGCGGGGCACACGTCTGATGCCATTGTAGCATCGCGCGCAGATGTGGCTTGTGGTCAACCGAGGAAGTATCTGCCGAGTAAACGAATGACCAACCAGACAAGACTCCTGAATACTGATCACGCTGAACGTACGCAGGCCAACTCAATGCAGATACAGTACGCTGTCGGCAGGTGGAAAAGTGGATTGGTCGGCCGTAAGGTGACTGGATGACATGGTTGGCGGCATCCGGTTTCGGATTTGCCTGTCATTGGGGCAAGCCACAGGACGCCTGCGCCTACAGAGTGACCACGGGTGGCTTGCGCTGCACTACCCACACCTCCAACCACATACCCCATATCCAGTGTAAACCCGAAGGAATAAGACCGGGTGGCATGCGAATGGGAGCCACGTTTCATCAACTGAGCCGGCCCACACTCCTTCACAGGCAAACACAAGCACGCTGTACGTGTGAATCAAGCGCACACAAGCCGGTGGCTGGACCGTAGCCCGCTCCACACTGAGTGCATGGAACCACTCTTCGAGCCTAACACGGCCACAAGGACCGTGTACCCCGTCTCCTCCAGCAACGACCAACTGTCTCCTGGAGCTAGTAAGGGACGAGGTAGTGGGTAATAGACAGGTAGGCACCTTGTCAGCATGCACATCAAGCGCAGCCACACCGGGGATATCAAACAACAGCCAATCACTTGAGAGAGAGATACAAAGAAAATAACTCGATTTATGCATAAGGAGACGGTGACATAAACCTTAAGTTAGGGAGCATATGAAATAAGTTGTTTACAAACGAATCCTAGATAAGTTCACGAGATGAGAAAGTATACTTTACGGAAATGTCGTGAACACAAAAAGGTTATGGAAATCGAATACAACTGGCTTAAGCGAGGTGTGCAAGTTAATGGAATAGAATACAGGTAGACATTTATATGAGAAAGAAAACTATTAAAGCAAAATTGAAAACTTACCACCTGAAATAATGAGACAGCATGCAAGCACGCGGTTAGTAAAGCGAATGCAGCGGACCTACAAACGCTGCGCCGGTTCTGCCTACCTTCTCTGCAGGACCCGTCATCGCTTCTGTAGTGGTCCCGAGTGGCCTCGCTCATGGCTCACTAGACATTTATATGAGAAAGAGATACGTCTGAGATAATGACAGCAACGCAGGCAGCTGTGTCAAATAGCCAGTCGTGGCATCATCGACTAAATGAGCGAACGGACAATCAGATGCTACCGAGTATTCTATCCGTAATGGGAACATCGAGGCCCAGTGTACCCTTGAGCTATGAAAAGGAGGATCGTATGGAGAACGCGCCTAAACCAATGGGATATGACTAGTGTTGCAGGCCAGTTAACGAGGGCCAGAAAGTGAACAGACGATATCGAGATAGTGTATATAAGCTATAAACAACCAAGTCTTCATAGTATTCATTTTGTGATCGCGCCCCGGATTTTCTTCTTGATCTTCAGAGAGCAACACAACACTACAGACTACGTAATCAATATT
>CALYDF020003340.1:0-11761 GCA_944474145.2 Dicrocoelium dendriticum
CCTGTCATGGGGCCTAGTTGAGCGCAATACAAAGTTGCGCTAGAGCTGAGCAAAATGTGATCTATGCCCCATCGGGGCCGGTCTCAAAAAGGGTGTCATCAGAATCACAGATGCTGAAAAGGCGTCTTATGTTATCCAGGCACATAAACTTTTGTACCTCCTGCTTGAAAGTCTGTAGATTGTGAATCTCCCGCAGCTGTGAAGGTAATTTGTTCCAGATATTTACATAAGCGACAAGGAAGAAACGTGAACGTAGTTTCTTCCTCGCTGGCAGCGGGGCAACTGTGCAGTGCTTGTTTCGGAGGTTGAATTCTGATCCTCTTCTCAGTGTCAGGCTGGGGATATCACTGTGCACCGCTTGGTATATTAACTTATGTAAGAAGCACAGGTTTAAGATAATGCGCCGCAGCCATAGAGGCTGGAGTTTGAGATGGTTACACCTCTGTAGGTAACTAAGCGCTAGGCCTTGTGGGGCTACTATTTTGGTAAACCGCCGCTGAGACCTTTTCGAGCAATATGCGGTCTGATTTCCGCAAATTACTGAAGATAAAGGGGCAATATTCCAGCTGCGGACGAAAATGACTGCGGTAAAGCTCCAACCGTGCTTCAGCCGAGTTAATGTGGCGGCGTATGTGGAAGACCATTCTGCGTGCTTTTGCTACCTGATACTGCACATTCTCTGAAAGGTTGAGGGTCATAGAATAGCAAATACCTAGGTCAGTAGGTAACGGTTTTAGTTGGATGGGCGTACCATTCAACGTAAACGCACCATCCGATATGGAGCATTTGTGGGTCAGAATACTAGATTTATCAGCAGAGAATGTCATTTGCCAATTTGGACACCGCTACTTTAAGGTCTTCAGGTCTTCACGGATCTCTTGTAGTGCTGATACCTTAGCGCTTGGTGGGAAGACATATACGACCTTTATATCGTCGGCAAAGAGGAATGGGCGACCATGGCGCAGGCTGCTACGGACGTCGTTCACATACATCAAAAACAGGGCTGGTCCAACGCGCTGCCTTGCACAACACCGCTGGAAACTGTGACATGGATGGACTCAAAGGGTGCAACTTTCACGGACTACGTACGCCCGGTTAGGTAGGTTTTAAGCCAGTAAAGCAGAGGGGTGAATACACCGTAAGCCTTGAGCTTATGTAATAGGCGTTTATGGGGGACCCTATCGAAGCGCTTCTGCATATCAAGGTATAGCGTAATAATCGCCAGACCTGAATGAATCGCGCCAGTGACCAGGTTGAGAAAATCAAGCTGGCAGGTGGCGCAGGATCGTGCGCTTAGAAAACCATGCTGTGACCTGCTAAGGTGGGCTTCTGCATTCAAACAGGCCATAAGCGCACGCTTAACCGATTTCTCCATCACACGTGAGAGAATAGATGTGTGGTTTATGGGTCGGTAGTTTGTGGACTTCCTGTACGGAGCCACCTTTATGGCGCAGTGTGATGATAGAGTGCTTCCAAGCCAATAGGTATTGCCCCTTCTCCATAGATAGTGTGAAGAGTTCCAAGAGGAGTATGAAAAGTTCATCGCCCCCATTCTTAAGTAGTATGGGTGGAACTCCATCAGGACCAAGTTTGGTGGATGGTTTTATGGTTTTGATAGCGGAACGGATGCCTTTTAGATCAAAATGAACCGTGGAGAGCGGCTGGTTTGTGGACACATCCAGCTCAGTAGTGACCGGGACAGTTCCTTCACACACGGACTCTTTGAAGTAAGTGTGCAACATCTCACAATATAGTCCGTGGATCTTCACTTGCTTTGCAAGGGCCGACGCGTATGGAAGTGATCTTTGCTCCATAATGAGGAGGGCGAGAACGCAGCAGCCAGCTGAGGTGCATGGCTTTGTTTGCACTGGCCATGGCTGCTCTTTCTTGGGATGTTTTTAATCAATACAGACCTGGACGATAGCTGGCTCGCAATCTCGTTGGCGCTCAGCAAATGCGCAAAGTTGAGCTTCTTGTAGTAGGAACGTCGTAATTGCCTCAACCTTGCATGCAGCTTAGTTTGCCTCCTAATTTTTCCTGAACTTTTATTTAAAGAAGTAAATGGAACCAAAAAGTCTAGACAATAGTGCAGTTTGCCATAAAATATTGCGGACGATTGCTCCAGGGAGTCGGACAGAAAGAACTGTTCCCAGTTCCTTGCTCGAATATTCGTGGCAAATGTGGGCCAGTCTATGGAGCTTATCGGCCAGTATATCTCAATGGCCTCTGATCTACTCGTACAGATTGCCGTGATGTTTGCAAACAGTGAGCAGTATACCACTCTGTGGTCGCTCCCCGGAAACTCTAGGCCTACAGATGCACGTATATTGGATACACCCAGTGCAAATATCAGGTCTAACAGGTGTTTAGACCTGGGCGGCGTTGATACATGCTGCACCCATCCTCCCAAATTGATGCAGGCTAATAGCCCACTATACTTCTCTGGGGCAGTGGGTGGAAACCACTGGATTTCAGGAAGATTGAAGTCGCCCGCCACAAGCTTGCATGTACATGGATGGCTCGCAGCTAGCTCAAAAGTAGTTATTAGCGCTTTGTCACTCACAGATGATGTATCAGGAGCCCCGTAAATGCATCCAAGTAGTAACTTGGGTCCCATGGCATCAACCATTATCCATATAAGGTCCAATATTTCGGTGTTATCTAGGACTTCGATATTAGCAGAGAAATTTTGCTGAAAAAAATGGCACACCCTCCACCTCGTTTGTGTGTACGCGAAAGTGTATACAGCTGGTAGCCTTGAATGAAAATGGAATCATCGAACGTAAAGGCACCAAACCATGTTTCGGTGACTAGTATTGCATCAGGCGCAGCAAGAATAGCCAAAGGGCGTAGAATATGCATCTTGTTGTTCAGCGACCTGGCATTTATGAATATAATGGAGAAAAGTTGGCCAGTGTCTCCCAGTTTTATGGATGACATAAAGGGAGCATGAAGAGCTACTGGGCCATCTGTAGAACCTGCAGGAACTGGGACAAAAGAAGTAAGAGCGTGCTTTTCGTTGGTGACGTATTGGGTGTCGGGATGAGCTTGTCGCGGCTCATCCCTACCTGGGACAAAAAAGGCGCGTGATGTGGTGTAGAAAGAAGGGAATTCGCCCGCTCAGGTAGTTGTTGTGGCGGTAACAGCCGGTGGGATAAGGTAGGTATTCCAGAGTCCGGACTACCAGGAACATGGTGAGAAGTACCTTGAATAATATTGGGTGATGTATTAGCTGCGGAGGTCCGGTGTGTGGATATGGGACGTGTGATTGTTTTCCTGTTACCGCGGGCTATTTTCATTACCGCTAGCTTTCGCGGTTTGAGAAAACGTTGATCCATCATGGTTGCACTGCGTAGTTGTTCAAGGTTTGTTACGACGGTATTTAAAGTTGTTTCATCCTGAAAATATATTTTGATCGGTGCAGGGAATTTACTGCTTCTTTTAGGTAGTCTCTCAACACGTACCGAACGTGTCGCTAAACCAAATACTGCAAGGATAGCTCTCGTAAATGCATCCAAAGAAAGATCCTCGGGTACGTTAAGTACCTGGGTGGTATACGGCCAAATACCCCCTTCGGATGTCGGCGGGGGGATGCCTCACACTTTGCTGTTTCATGGGTGTGTGAGGTTTGGGTAGCTGCCTTCGGTGATTTTTCGGATTCATCCTTACGCGGGGCCGTTTGGCTCTGGGTGCCATCGTAGCTTCAGGTGGAAATTTTGCTTCAAGCTGTCGTATGTGTGGCTTCTGTGACGAGAATAGAATGGGAACCTGTTGAGCACTATGGATGTGAGAAACCCGATCACCAGGCTCGAAGTGTGATGGGCCCCCACGTCGGTTCACCCTCAGTGGCCCAAAATATAGCTGTTTCAGCTCTGCTCTATTACGCAGCTCTTCACAACTTGTCATTATACTTCGGAGAGTTGATTCTTCCCTAGTACTTAATTCGAGTGGTGCCGCGAATTTACTTATTCTTTTGTTCAGTCGCACAACCTCTAGTGGGTATCCCTGGATTCCATAGACCTCAAGAATCCAGCTCCTGAACACTTCCAAGGATGTGTCATCAGGAACGTTAAATGCAATAGTACTAAATGTAGTATTTCTTCCTTTGGTAACCGTGTGCAGTGCGGCTTCCGGCTTGGCTGTTTCTGACGCAGAAATGAATGGTATGGCCGTAACAGGCGAGCAGTATGGTGTATTTTGCTCGCGAGGACGTTTAGTTGGAGGAGCCAACGTGTGTCGGTTCCAGACAGGTGACATGCTATATGCTCGCCGACCAAATTAGGGGTACTTCGGGTGGCAATGCGCAGCTTGCTGCGTTTATCGTCTTTGACAATGATGCCTCTGCGACTTTCCCTCCTGGTCCATTGGGATTATCTGTACAACAGAGTGAAAACTCGGATGTAGGCGAAAAAGTCCCGGGTTTCTTCTCAGGACAACTACTTATCTCCCAATGTCGCTTGGGGTCATGGGTATCCATAACCACCCGTTTTAGCATTTCTGCCACCAAGCAATGGTTTTGTACCATTTGCTTTATCTCACTCTGAGCTACACCCCCTGAGACATCTAAATCAACTATGTGGGAGGCCTCCGGTGTGACGAACTCCTGCAGAGGATCAGAAGATATTCCAGGGGTCCGCTCATTAGTAGTAGGCTTAGATGCAGAAAGTTTTTCGTAACGGCGTTGTATGGCTGTCTTTGCGTTCACTAATTTTAACTGGACAAAGGTTGTGCGCGACCGGAAGTCTGTTTGGTATGATAGGAATTTACGGGCCGAACGCTCTGTATCAAACCTGAATAGCACGAGACACTGGTTTTTAATAGCCCTTTTCCTCAGTCTGGTGCAACTGATTGAATTACCTTCAAGGTCGCAGATATCCATCAGTACCTTCTTGATTGTGTGAACTTTTAACCGGTCAGGTACATTATAGACCACTACCTCCGTGAGGCATATTATCCGGTCCATGACCTCAGTACTAATGGCATTGAGGAAACGCATGGAAGTCTCGGAGCACTTTTCATCCATTACATTGCCAGGGTGAACTAGGCTGGTAATAGCCACTAAACGCTCAGCTATTGGCTGTAAGCCGTTACAGGTCACTTTCATACTCGCCAACTCCTGTTGCAGTTGCGCGATTTCTCGGCGCATAGAAGAAAATACGTCCATCGCCCTAACGAAGCACGTCATGGTCACGTTGGTCGGTGTATTGCCCCCATTTTACTCGCTTTGTTTACACGACGGCTAGTAGATATTCCTTTTTTACCGCAAGCAGTTGAGACCAAGTTAGAGAGTCAGCCACGAAGGAGAATAGTAATGGCAAGGGGAGAAGTAACAAATAGGGTACAACGATACTGCCAAGGAAAATACCCAATAGCGGAAGTCTGCTAAATATCAGAGTAGATATAAAAGATTTCTAGTAGGCAGACGGTAGACTGCACCAGATGTATAACTCCCACAAAGATACAACCAATCGAGAGCGAAACGAACCAACCTGTCAGGGTGACCTTGACGTTTTCTAGTAACATATCCTACATCTTTGTTTGTCAAACATACTCAATTAACATGCCATAGCTTACCGCTCGAGTACCTAGGTTTTCATTTATGATCCCTTCTATGCCGCTTGACGTCTGGTCTAGGGCTAACTCTATTTCTTTTGCTTAGCTATCAGGAATTGCTTAGCCGACCATGATTTCTACCCTAAGGTTGCTACGTGGCGGATGTGACTTGCAAATAAGTAAAGTCCCAACCGCTTGCCTATTACGACGCTCCTCCCTACTCCATAGACGTTAAACATCCAATTCGATGGGCTTCTATGGTATAGGTTGCACTCGCCAACCCATCAAACCGAATCACAGGTGAAAAGGCATAGTTGCGACTATTCAACCTGACAAAGTTTACGAACCTACATCTACTCATACGTACCTCAGTTTCCGACTTCAATAAAGTGTAATGTGTTCGTACAGTGACAAATCTTAGCTGCTGCTCTAGGCGTTAGCGTGCACACGCAGGCATGCCTAGCACTGTCGACTACACAAGAAACTAGTTACTGTAATTTTTATGTGCGTGGTGTTAAGTTCACACAAGTTTTATAACACCACAAATTGCATAGCAACAGCGCTGTAAATGAAGAAACATGGGCAACCCCTCTTGTCAACCCTACTGTTCCTAAGTCATTATTATACTCCGAAAATTACCGGTATGTAATTGCAAAGGCATTAGGAGTAATCAAGTTTTTTGTGACATGAGGGTTTGCCTAGTATTACTTTTTTGCAATTATGCATTAAGTTTAGCGTCTAAATAAGATAATGCACGTAGTAATCAAAGCAAACTAAACAGAAAACAAAATCCAGTGAATAACTTAGAGGATAACCGAGTGAATTAATGCACCCAAAGCTTTATTTCTATGGTTGCTTTGCTGACGATAACTTTGTGTCCCAGCAAGTCAGTTAAGCAGAAAAGCTCCGCTGGTCTGTTGTGATGTGTAGTACCTTAAAAGATTGGGCACCTATTGGAAGAAAAGCAACTGGATTGCACTTTAAATAGTTAGTTCAACAGGAAATTGTATTGGCTAACAGAAAGAGCACAAAACTTGCGGGCAGGGGCATAGAATGTATTCATTTCAATAATTTGATTATATAAACTAAAAATGAATCCATAACTTTCGTATAACACAGAGCGCAAAGGCGAGTGCAGACAATTCGATGGTCTTCTTTAGGCACGCCTGGTATTTCCTACCGAGGCCTGTATATGACACTTGCCTAAGCATATGGTCTCAGGAACAAGCGCGATTAAATGTGCAGCGTTGTTGCTCACGAGCGTGCAGATTACGTGGTACTCGCACAATGTCCCTTCGTTTGTTAGGCTATTGAATGCTCGCAGTCGCATATCGCCACGCATCGAGGCCTTTCGCTACAGTAGGGTCAAGAACGAGCACGGAAGCGCATATAGCCTAAGTGAGTCGTTCTTGTGCTAAAATTACCTCAGTTGCGGTGAGCTACTCTCTGGTGAATTTTATCCTAATCACCTGAACGGCTGCTTGAATTGGTTACCGGATCTGCCGGACCTTGTGAACGGTATCATCAGATAATCTGGGAGTTAGGCTCTAATCAATGGCGGAAAATCTGTTACGGGCTAATGCGAAATGGAAGACCAGGCATCAAGAAGGCAATTGCACGACTTAGGGTATAATTATTAATGCTTCAATAATAACACTGAATGCACTGCGCATGTTTATAAAATGTTCCAATAATGTAACGTTTGTAATAAAGTAGTTTATTGTAATCATGGTAACAAGTTCCCGAACATTCCATATTGAGTAATTGCAGTAAAGTGCTGATGTTTTATGAGCTTGTTAAACGGTGAATATATTAGTCCTCCAATATACATAAGCCTACTTCAATTATGCTATGAATGAAAATGTGCTAAAACGTTGTAGTAAATGGATAATTCAAGCAAACCTTACATGGTGGGCTGCGATTGTTCGTTGGTGATCAATTCGTGTAAAATATCAATTGCTGTAACGGGGAAATCAGGAAATCCTCAATGTAAAATAAATGAAATCAGCAAAATATAAAACGGAAATGGTGGTGTGGTTGAATGTTAACCGGTGGAGGAGATGGAGAAGCCATTTTATTTTGAAATGTGCAGTTAAACGGAGGAACTTGTAAAAGCCATAGAAGAAGTAAGCAGAACTACATAACGATCGGCATAACTTAGTTTCTAAAAAGTGACAATACTAATGTGAACTCATAAGATGTGTGCAGTTGTGCGCTGTTTTGAAGTATCTGCAAATTATTGACGCGGAATTCATTTCAAATATGAATATGCCGGCCATCCAACAGACATAGTGCGCAATGGTGAGACAAAATCAATGCATAATAGCAATGGCTTAATATATAATGCATAAAAGTAAGCGTATATGTACCGATGTGAAACTGCAGTTAAAAAGTAAATACCAGATATCCCAGGTGGTATGGCTCCATATATCATCCGAAAGATGTACATATCCATATATTTATTTAGTTTCATCATGTTTTTATTTAATCATAGAAATGCGTAGAATGAGAACAATATGAAAAATATATATAAATATATGTTGTTAGACAAATGTCTAATATATATGGCTGACGGCATCCGGTTTCGGAGTTGCCTGTCACTGTGGCCAGCCACAGGGCACCTGCTCCTACAGAGGAACAATGCGTGACTTGGGCTGCACCAACCAGAGCTCCAACTGCACACCCCGTTTCCGGTGCAAACACTAAGGAATAATACCGAGAGGTATGTGGATGGGAGCCACTTTCCATCAACGGAGCGGGCCCACACTCCTTCAGAGGCAACTACGATCACGCTGTATTTGGGAAGCAATTGCACACAAAGCGGTGGCTGGAACGTAGTCCGTTCCAAACTGAGTGCATGGAACCACTAGTTGACCCTAACACGGCCACAAAGGTCTTGTACCCCGTTCCCTGCTGCAGCGACCAAATGTCTCCTAGAGCCACTGTGGACGAGGTAGTGGGTAAGACACAGGTGGGCATCTGGTCAACATGCACAACAAGCGCAGCCACGCCGGAGCTATCAAGCAGCAGCCAATCACTTGAAACGATACGATGTGATGGAAAAAATAGGCTAATGCACACCGATACGGAGACACACCGCTTCACTAAATAGGCGTATAAAAATGATTATGAAAGAATCCTCGATAGGTTCACGGGGTCAGAATGAATATTTAAGGGAAATGCCACAAACACGAAAATGCTATTGAACTAACTAAATTGGCTTTAGCGACGTGTAAAAGTTTATAGAAGAGAGTACTGGTAGACAATTATATAAAAAAGAAAAGCATTAGGACAAAAATTGCAAACCCACGATATATATTTATGTATATGAAACCCATACTGACATATGTCCAAATATTTAGACGTGTATTTCTCTAGTGGTATGTATATGGAAGTTTGCAAGTATGACTTAAGTTTGGAAGCGTGATAATGCATTCGTCGATCGGTAAATGCTGGCATTCGCTATGTAGGCAGGCATCTATCTTTCGTTGAATGTCAGCACTGGTAATCATCATGTGGTATAATAATAGGCCATCGGCAAAATGGTTGCCACATGCACGCGTCAAATGAAACGTAGCCATGTGTACTGAATTCGAGCGGGCAACATGCACTGAACCTTTTCAAAAGTTAAGTAGGTAAGTAAACAGTTAGCTTATGTAAGTAAAAATCTGCTCACGGTGCCACAATAGAAGAACACGGAATAATTTGCTGCGTAATAATTTGTAGGATAATGTACGCTCAGGGTCTAACGGAGCACACGATCCATATAGCATTGCTTGACGAAGCAGTGCATGCATGAACGCAGTGCGATGAATGGTTATTATGCGAAAATGAAGCACTTGCAACACGACGGATGACTTACCAAATGGACCAGGCGCGCATTTATTAATTTCGCATTGGCGGTGCTGAATGCAATGGAATTGGGTTGCGCAAGAATAACAGCGTCCACAGCAAATAGAGACGTAGGTATTATTAGGACTGTTTTGCTTGGGTGTGGGACAGACATCCGAACCATATGCGTTGCCTCTCGACTGAGTTGGGTGTACAAATTGCTCATAAGCCGCAAAGTGACAATACTGAAACGTGTTTGGTGGTTTTTGGTCACGACATAGAAGGGCTATGCCTACGAAGCGGAAGTCTAATGAATGTGGTCTACAATTACGGGCCAACACACTGGACTAGCGACCAAGTGGTGTGGCGCATGCAAGCATTTGTATGAGCACTACTGCTTTGTAAGGTTGGACCATAAGGCTGTAGGGCATGGCGTGACCATGAAACGGGCCTTCGGGTCATTTACTAAGTAATTGGAAAGAGAAGGCAATCAAAAGTGCGGAATAACCAAGGGCATGCATCCGTCGTGGCGGGCAGTTTTGGTACCTGAGTAAAGGTTATGCTATATGCGCAGTGGGCTGTAAATTAAAGAAGCATGGGCGAGCATCAGTTATTTGAAAAGTAATTGATTGCAGCAGCATCCACCTGTTAACCTGGGTGGCACTGCGGTGCGGTAGCCAACTAACGGCGTGTAGCATGCGGGCAAGATGGTGAGCAAGCGGTGCCGTAGACAAAGCAAATCGAAATAAACGTGCAGCAAGTCCCTGCACACTTACATATCCAATGTTGTCATTAACTGGAGACTCATGAATGAAGTACAGGGAAGCGGCATGTTGCAAGTATCGGGAGATATGGTGCTATATAGTTGGATATTTATACCAAAGTGCTGGGTGTTTATTAAGCCTATATAACTGCCACAAATGTAGCGTTACTGTCGGCACTCAAGGAGACTCCTTTGGTTGCCTCGCCCGCGTGACCAGTGCACGGAGCAGTACTGTAGGGCCCATAACAAGGGCATATGCTCGCAAATTAACCGGTATCCACGCTGGCTTTACTACAGTAAGCATGTATGTCCAACTGAGGTACACCAATATAGCCGGTAGCTCTACCAGCCTTCAAGAGCGGTCTTTAGTTAGTCCATATACGTCCCAAGACACTAACATCAATAGTACCACGAGGTAACTTAATAATATTGGCTCCACATGTTTTCAAGACGTATTTGCAGTTATCATATATTGGTCTCGTAGTATCGGTTTCATTATGACGACAAGCGTAGCCGATATTGTTGGCACCACAGACGTTCGCGACCTGGGTGTATTGAGCTTAATTTGGCAGTACAGCGTGGTCATCAGTACCGCCGCTAGTAACACAGTTCGAATTTCACACGCCTCCATGAAGGTTGTTTACTGTGCCCATGTAGGTCCTTTGGCAGCTGCATCAGCATTGCTGCTGTGGAAGTAGCAGCTGTTGGCTTCACATGTCTTCCCGGCGGGCTTATATAGGTCCTAATCCAGTGGGCGCAAAATGGCCACTGGCAAAGTATGCACTATAAAAACGGCGCGCCTCCACCAGGAGTATTAATTAGGTTCATGTACACCACATATCGAACGACATTATCGCTACGAGCGAAGCCACTGACATTGGCTAAAGTTATGTTAAGAAGCATACATGGATTGGGTTTTATCAATGTCATCGATAAAAGGTTTACGCGGGGAACACGAAATTTCATTATTCGGGTCATGGAATGCAAATGTTTGACATCCCTGTCGCTGCATAATCACTGAAATATGGCCTATTCCATACAACATGCTAATGAAAAGGAAGCTTGCCATGAAATTCAAGGCGGAAGTTTGTACCGATTCCAAATATTCACGTCATTATGAGGAGCGGTTTCTGCGCACAGGGCCCACAGCGCACAAGCATTGAGGAACAGTGTAGTGGAAATTGTGCCACAAACACACAGGACACCAATATGCATAGATGTAACGCGAGATTGACTTACAGAATTAAGTGGTACCGAGGTTGCGCAGATCCAGTCAGTTAGCGTGGATCTATCAAAATATATATGTGCAGGAGATGAGTAGCTTGAAATAAAAAGGCCGCTGGATTCGCTGAGCGAAATATGAGCCTCTGGCAGGACCGTGCCACCTCGCAATCTGTGACTAGGGTGCAAATAGACGTGTGCAACATGGAAGATAAACAGACAGCAATTTCGGACCTTATGAGCAGACCAACTCACCCGCACTTGCTGTACGAAATGTGGGGGTGTCCATTTCCGCTACACATCATTGCTGCTATCCGCTAATTTGCAAAAAGACGGAAGATTTAGTTTTCATCAATGGACGTAGATTGCATAAGGGTGAGTCAGGATTACTGA
>CALYDF020003341.1:0-34159 GCA_944474145.2 Dicrocoelium dendriticum
AACTTGTTCGTCGGTGGGGGGTGCTAGAAACATGGATGTCTTCGGTTGCCACATTCCGGGTAACTTGTATTAGTGAGTCATCTGCTGTCAAGAATAACGAGGTAGAGGTTGCACACTGGCGCCGCTGCAGCGGTGAAACGGAGGACGGTAGAATAAGTAGCGAAGCGAGCGGAACGCGAGACTCTACACACTGCGCACGCCAACAAGCATAGCACCAACCGATGCGCTGCAGACGTTTCCGCATGCCCTCCTTCGTCCGCCGTGGGAATGGTGTCTGTAAGTTGTGAAATAAAGTAACGAGTTTAGGGCGGGATCTAGCAAGGTTTGAGGCCCCTTTACTATGCTGTCTATCTTCCCTGGTCGACAAAATAAAGGCTTGTGCAGGAATTCGTGCTAGACAGTCTGCATTGTATTGGACGGAATGTCGATGTCGTCGGTGTTGTGATAGGCTTCTTTGCGAAGCAAAGGAACGCCGGCAGGTATGGCAGCTGAAGTCGTGAAAACTGGCTGCGGCTGCAGAAGCCAGAAAGTTATTTGGATTCCTTCGGTGGGCGGCGAGATGTCCCAGAAGACCAATGGGTGTCTTAGAGGTCCGAGGGCATAAATCGCAATATATAATTTGTGTTACGGTGGAAACCGGTAGGTGGATGGCAAAGGTTTCGCGGGAAAAGAACCAGGGTGATACGATTCCCTTGCTTGGTAAGTAAGCAGTTGCGAGGAGGGACGAGGAGGGACATATGGAAACGTTGTCACGATGCGTGTGGGGGACGATGACATAGGGGAGCGGTTCCGCAGGCTGGATTCGGATGCAGTAGAGGCTGATCTGTATGCAACGTTGGTATATTATCAAGCAGTTCCGCTGGTCCATTGGTTCGAGACAGAGGGAATAGGGGGACAAAACGAAACTTGCGCCGCGGGCCGTTCATATGCCCAGATCCGCGGCTGGGGTGTTGGGTGTGGTGGATTTGGTTGTGGAAAAGGGACCGAGTTCTCTGGAGGAGTGTTTACTACGGCGGGTGAGACTGGATAATATTCATCAGATACCCAAAAGACAGAGAAGATGTAACTCTGAGGCGTTCGCCGAGACCTTTGGGCCTGATGAGTTCCGAGATTTCGTTTAGCGAAGATTTCAACAGCCGTGGCAACAGCAGGAGAGAAATGACCGGAACCCGAGGTCGAGCGCGGGCATACTAAAGATTGAGGGGCGTTTGGCATAGCCGGGCTATCCCGAGTGAAAAGGCTAGAGTCTGAACTAACCGTTGACGATTGGCATGTGGGGATTTTCCGCCGTCTAGGTTGAGATAGCTGTGTAGGCCGACGATTCCATTTCAGGAGTTGTAGCCCTCTTGTGATAGCTGCCTCCGTCTTCTTCGGAATCCAGAGTGTAAGCTGTGTCACCAATGCCCTTCGAGTCGGTACATGGGCGTTCATCTCCGTCGCCACTCTAAGTAATTCCTCGTCCTCTTGCTGGGTCCACCCTTCTAGCCGTACTGCTAATCCTGACCTAAACATCTCCAGGTATTCGTTAGGGTGCAGCCGCCGCAAATGCCTTAGTGAAGCAGCCCGGGATTGGTAATCTCGTGGACAATGGGAACAGGCGTGGCAGGAGGAAGACGATGGGGTTGGGTGGGAGTTTGGAGGTTTAGGGGCTGTGTACTGGGAAGCTAAAGGCAAAGCGTTGTGTAAGTACTCCAATTTAGCAAGGTATACTGAGAGACACGAGTGACCATAGGGCTCAGGACGCATAACTATAAGCCAAACCATACAATGCTAAAAACCAACTAAGAAGAAATGTGATCAAGCTTAGTAAAATGTCGCTGGATGCTTTAAAGGAAAGAGACTAACAAATTGCGCAGCCATACAGTGTCAATGGCGGTTGGGTGCGGAGACAAGAGGAGTGCAAAAGAAAATATAGGTAATGTGTGTGCGCAAAGCGTAGGCATCAAGATATCTAACAGACATAATAGACAAACAATATAAAAAGGTAGGATATGGATAGAGTATAGCGGAGAGTAAGAAATAGCACGAAAGACTGACTAGAGGAAATGCCCCAGGGTAGGTAATTTTGGTAGCACCTAATATCCTTATGGAAAAGGGATGATAAGAAATTGGCCCGAGACGGGATATTAGTGTAAACTAAAAAAAGGTATTGATATTAACTCCAATGAGAATAAGTTAGTCTAGTTGCCTGAATGCATTGACGGTTATAAGCAAGTGGAAATGGGGCGGAAAATATTATTTTAAAGGACCAAACCCTAAAAGAAATGTCTGTTCTGGAATCTGTTGCATTAAAAAGAAGGCGAAATAAATTAAGGACGGTCGTTCTATAGGTAAGAAATAATCTATTCTGATGATCTAGAAAAATTAGAAATCAAATAATAATCTAAATTAGGATAAGGAAAATTGATGCACAATGACGGAAAATTCCTTCAGAATAAGCTAATACATTGACTCATTAAAATCAAGGCAGCATAGCGAAGGACGGACTAATGCGAAAAATAAACATAAACAGTCGGAAAATCCAGCGACTTTAAAAGTTATAGGCAATAAATTGCAATGAAAAGCACCATCCTCTTTTGTTTTAATGCACCAATGGATCCAGGGTTGCCTCGAGCCAAATGACAAAAACGCCAATATGTTTTGCATAGATTTGCATAGATTTACTTAGGTGTGTTGGGGTTTGACTAGCCACCTGGCACATGCGCCTACAGAGGGACCATGGGTGGGTATTGCTGCACTACCCACGGTTTCATCTACACATCCCATATACAGTGTATAAGGAGGGAAATGTGACCAGGAGGCATGTGGATGGAAGGCAGGTTTCCTGAAGGTAGCCGGCGCACACTCCTTAACAAGGAAACACAAACACCTGGTATTTTGGAATGAAGCGCACACAAGACGGTGTCTGGATCGTAGTGCGCTGCACACTGAGTGCATGGAACCGCTAATCGAGCCGCATACGGCCACAAAGACCCTTCATCCCGTCACGTTCAGTAAAGACCAACTGCCTCATGGAGCTAGTGTGGACAAGATAGTGCGTAAGAAACAAGAAGGCACCCTGTCAACATGCACATCCAGCGCAGCCACATAGGTGATATCAAGTACCCGGCAATCATTGGAAGGTACAACATGAAATGAAATGAAATCAGTGATGCATACGGAATGGTGGCACAAATGTTCTCTAAATTAGCGTATGGTGTCAATTGGTCAGCAAGAATATCGCGATAATGATTAACTGTACACAAGGTAGTTACAGATGATACAAAGGCAACAAAGTTACGCAGGAGAAGCGCAATTACCAAACCCATGATATCGCAGTACTGCAGTCAGGATGAGATTTATCTGCACACCTAAGCCGCTTTATACACTACGCATAAGTTGGCTGCAGATTTGTTATTCTGTCATGTTAAGTAACACTGCGAAGGTGGTGGAATATGGACGTAATGGAAGAATGACAGCGGTACTGCACTACTTTAGTATATGTCACATACCACTGGAAGAAAGGATAACGGTTACGGTAAGTCATGAAACATAGGACCGTGCACTCAGCCATATAAGTAAATCTGCTGAGGAATGACCCTGAGCAATAGGTGGGGGCAGGTGGTGTGCTATGGAAGGTATAGCCCCCGATGGAGTTAACAAATACAATCCATTGTGCTTGGCATGTTAAAAGGAATAGTGATATCTGATCGTCATTGTGTGCACAATAGGTGAGTAACCTCTGCTATTGTGTGTCACTGGGCATACCACTGCGGCTCTGCTAGGTAAGTAATGATATCCCACCAACGGCACCTGTGTCGATGTGCCACTGTGTAATCACGTGGCCGCCGCTGTACGTGTGGGGAGAGGCTCCGGCATGGTGAAGTGTACAGGTGAGCAAGAATCACCACGCTGATTCATGGCGAGGCCGTAATGCTATGATTTGCAAGCACAGGTTGGAGATGTATGCAATGAAATGTCGTTGTCACTACAGAAGAATACATAAGGAATCTGGCTACCATCAGATACTAATGGGCAAACACCGTGCCCTTCCAACATCTATGCCACCTCCGTCACTTCACATGAGGTCTCATTTCCATGACGAATGCGCAAATTGCTCAGTTCCACACAGGTTACACGTTTGCCGTACTCCTGAGAGATGAAGCGCCTCAAATCATGCGTGCGCCTCGGATTTGTAGGATTCGTATCTAAATGCGTTTGGACTCATGCATACGCCTAAGTCCTATGCCGCAGTCGCGAGCGCTAGCCCCTCAGCAAAAACAAGGACAACCATAGCTGAGAACAAGGCCTCAAAGAAGATCTCCTCACGACCCAAAGTAAAATCAAACACAAAAACGTGGAACTAAAGCTCGTCTTAAATAGAGTAGCGCAGCTTGAGGAACTTGTCAGAGAAAAGAAATGTCCATCAAGGCCAGCATCACCGGAACGAGACAAGCGGCCTGTTCGCAACCGCTACCTGATAATCACGAACTTCCCAGCATCCAACAAAGAGACTCCAGCTGAAAGGATGCTGGACGACCAAGCCTTTCTTAAACGAATGGCCTCGTTGTCGTTTGATGAGCATGATCAAGGAATAAAACTTATCTCTGCTTTTCGCTTTGGCAGAAAACAAGAGGACCCAGCCAAGTTTCGTCTTCTGAAAATCGTCTGTCAGGATGAAGAAGAATGCCAACGCATCCTGAGACGGACCCCGCGCCTCAAGGGAGAAACCTTCTACGTTCTGAAAGACCTCTTTCCGGAGGACCGAGTCCGAATGAGGCAAGCTGTCTGCGAGCTGCGAACACGACGCGGAAACGGAGAAACAGATCTACACACAGTGGATTTTCGCGTAGTCAAGAAAACTCAGAGAGCTCGATGGAGGCCAGTCCTCTTTCTTCCAGGACCTCAAACATAAAGAACGGATTACGGGTAATACACGCGAAGGTGCGCAGTCTCAGAAACAAGCTAGATGAGATTCCACTCCTTATCTTTGAACAGCAACCGGACGTAATGGCGTTCACCGAAACCTGGCTTTCATCTGACATATCTGACTAGGAGGTTCATGTTTCAGGATATCAGCTACTTCGATGCGATCGCTTTGGTGGGAGGTCTGGAGGCGGATAATCCTCTACACAAAGAACTAGCTCAAGGCCCACGCTGTCGAACCTGATTGTGACAAGGATGATATGTCGGAAATGCTCTGGTGCCGAATTCATGACAGATACCAATCGCTGCTGGTCGGGGTGGTCTACAGAGCCCCTGCAGCACCTGGCTCACACTTATTACGTTCCGTTCGAATCAACAGCAGAGGAACAAATTGTCTCCTTATGGGGGACTTTAACTCCCCCAACGTAATCCGGGACCTACTTCACAGTGATCTCTCACTGACTCCTTTGAAATTGATCTCCTTTATACGGTTCACGAGTGCGACCTGACACAGCATCTCTTGACACCAACGCGAATGGTCCTTGGTCAGACACCAAACATTCTCGAACTGGTTTTCACCTCGGCACCACCTGATGTCTCAGATCTAACCATCCTCCAGCCTCTTGGGACGAGTGGTCACTGTACAGTCTCTTTTCGTGGACACGAAGCCTTACAATCCACGATCAGGGGACACTGTGTCGAAATTTCTGGCGTACAGATCATCCCAGATTAAGAACGACTGCAAGTAACATGGACTGGAGTATTCCGCAATCCTTGGCGCTTGATGTCGCATGGGAACGTCTACGACCTAATATGATGCGGCTCATTGAACAGTTTATTCCGAACTGCATGAGCAGACCACCATCCAAAGAACCCCCATGGATTGATAAAGAAGTAAGATCCCTAATGAAAAACGTCGAAAACCATGAGATCATTGCAAGAGCACAGGACAGACATCAAGCTACTTAGAGTACAAAACTGTCAGAAACCTATGCACCCTGAGAAAACGAGACAAAAGACTACAATATGAATATAGACTGGCCGTGGAATCACAAAACTGTCCCAAAAGCTTTTGCCTACTTGAAGCGAAATGCCAAAACTGGTAGTGGAATCCCCGCTCTATCTCCTTTTAAGGAAGGTGCCGTTCTCTACGGTGATGATGAGAAAGCAAACCTACTGGCTGCGCAATAGTCCACGGTCTACTCAGTGGAGTCACCACTGCTCAACAACTGTTGGCCTGCACACGACTCCTCTATGGACCAAGTTGAAACTAACCCCGAAGTGGTCACTAAGCTACTCCTAGAACTAGACCCAAACTCCTCCCCAGGCCCGGACGGATTGCATCCCAGCTTCCTCAGAACGATAGATGAGTACATCGCCGCCCCTCTCTGCCAAGTGTTTCGGAAATCCCTCGAAGTCGGCTGCCTACCCACAGCCTGGAAAGCAGGCACCGTCCTGCCAAAATACAAGAGGGGAAACAAACAAGACCCAACCAACTACCGGCCAATATGTCTGACATCAGTCGTATGGAAAGCGATGGAACGGATTGTCAAGTGCGCTCTCCAGCTACACTGTGTGCATCTAAACCTCATCTTACCTGCTCAACATGGCTTGCGGAGAGCACGCTCATGCATCACTAACTTATTCATCGCCAGGGAAACATGGGCAAAAGGCACTGATACCCGAAAACAGGTTGACGTAATATTCATTGACTTTAGTAAAGCCTTTGATAAAGTTCCACACGAACGACTGCTACATAAACTCCAGGGAATTGGCATTACGGAAAATCTTCTCTCCTGGATTGCCGAGTTCTTAAGGGGTAGGACAATGCGCGTACAAGTGAACGAAACCCTCTCTGCTCCAGTGCCTATGACTAGTGGCATTCCCCAAGGATCAGTGCTTGGACCAGAGCTCTTCAAACTGTACATTAACGATCTAAAGACTGCGCTACAAACCGACTGCTTGATCTACGCCGATGACCTCAAGCTTTGGTCAAAAGCATCCAGCATTGAGGATGCGGACAGCTTACAAGGGGCTGTAGACCAGCTACACGAATGGTCCATCAGGTGGGAACTGCCAGTAAACCGAGATAAATGCGCTGTTCTCCTAATAGGTGGCACCGAACCCTACGGTGCGTACCACATTGGTGGGCTTCTCCTTAGGAATACCACACACGAGAGAGATCTCGGGGTTATCGTGACCTCTGAACTTAGAACGACGCAGGGTACGTTAAAGGTGGCCACTGGAAGGAGACTGGTAGGTGCCTTAAGAAGAGAATTCGCTCGAATGACTCCCGAGATTTTTCGACCGTTGTTCACTTCGTACGTCCGTTCAGTCTTAGGATATTGCCTACCAGCTGGCCATCCGCTTTCAAACCTTGAATGCGCTCTGCTGCGAAAGGTTCAGAGACGTGCATCGAAAGCCGTTCTGGGGCTTCGTGATCTCCCGTACCCCATTCGACTCCAGCAGCTAAATCTCTTCTCCGTCGAGCTCCGCAGTCGTTGGGCTGATCTCATCTACACTAGACGCATCCTCCGAGGGGACCTTGGAAGTGAGTTACAACACTTCTTCCGGCCCAACACTGACTGTACCACCCGAGGGAACACATGGAAACTGTTTAAGCAAAGAAGACACAAGATTCGCAAGGACGTCACCCTATCTACTAGATTGGTGAATGATTGGAACAGCCTACCGGAAGCAATTGCAGACGCTCCATCCAAGGAAAGCATCAAGCGTCTGCTAGTCAAACATTCGCTTAATTTGCTGGAATCTTGCGGCTGTCACTGCACTTACGACGAACCCTCGAGGAACGTCGCAACGCAACGACATGCGTCAAACTCAGTATGATACGGAATCGATGGGGCTGACAAGGGATTTCCCTCCTGCTCTCTACAACTCAATAAACTCAATGAACAATGCGTTAGCCTCCGTGTTGTCTTAATATTAACTTACTGCTTGCCACGCAATCCTGAATGTCCAAAATGTATGCAACCGTACAGGATGTAGCCGCTGCCGTACCCATCTAGCAGCTGCTGGCGCCTCCCACGCTGGAAAAACATGTCAACGATTTAATCTGAAAACGTCTGAATTGCTCCTCCATGTCTTTAACCCTTTCAGGCTTCCTAATAACCAAAGATCTGAACAGCTCACCATCATCCACAGCGATAGCGAAAGCAGAAGAAACAACTATGGCCACCGAAATATTATAACAACTATCACGCATATGTACCCTTACCGGTAACACTTCCTATGGCATCATAATTAACACACAATACTTTTCTCCACGCACCATCCAGCTATTTCCAGGTATTGCATATTCATCCTCCTTGGCAACATCGCTAGGTAACCTCGTTGCTATGTACCATTAGTACCACGGAACGTCCCGAAGCAACACAATTTTTTGTTATGGTAATCATACGGTCCCAAATTTTGAACCATCCAGGCGACTTTAATGCTCTAAGCACGAATAGAGAGCGCTTTCAAATCCCTATCATATGAGTACAAACATAACCCTACGGCCTAGGCAAAATAGTTAGAAACCAATACAAGCGCCAAAAGCTACTATTTTTAGTAATGAAACTAGTTAAGTGCTAAAATCTCCATAAAGAAAGCTCAGATTGCTGTTATTATAGTCTCAATCGATGCAGAATGCAATTCTAGAGATAGGAAAAATACCGAACGTGAGATATCTACCATATTTATCATTTACCCTGGTGCGGAATACGAGAAACTAAGCGATCTACCGCAGTAGCATGTTTTCGCTTATCTGCCCTGCCGTATGCAGCAGATAAGGCGACCCTTGGTAATCTGCGCGACGGCCGATGCAAGATAAAGTTTATGTTTGAAGAAAATGTCATGGTTGTATGTTGGCTGGGATACTGCCAGGGCGCCCAGACCTAGAGAGGAGAACGATTAGGGTCCTCATCCAAAGCCTTTGGCTCAAAAGCCTGTCCGCAAGGCAGCGGTGTGGCAGTGATTTAGTTTTACAGAAATGGACGCCATCCCATTTCAAACCCCCAACCTGGAGGAGCAGGAGACTGAGTTTGTCTGACTTCTCACCATTGCCTAACCTGGTAGGAGTAGCTCTCAAGTTGCTCGGAGGCATCACCCTGCTGATGATGATGATATACTGAATAAGAACGAAAGAAATGTGAGAAAAAGCGCCCTGAACCCTAGTTATTACGCACTCTAGTTAAGCCGACCGTTTATTTCAATGGAGTCTGGTTATTCATGCCATCCGACGAATCCACAATACAATAATGCAACGTTCTTTAAGTATCCGACGCGGCGCACAAAGACGAATAAAGGGTATATAGATATCCGAGGTCGACCGGCGATGCACAGAAAAAATTCAAATCGGACGGAGCTCTGAAAAGTGCTGCCGTATGTAGTGTAGCGGAAAACAAGTTATTTCAGTATTTTGTAACATTTGATTTTATGGTTGTTTTAACCTTCGAAACGTCCACTTGTTTTACTGACTGCACGTCCGTTGACACAAACCGTTTTGGTGAGTACCTCGCTGCACGTTTCTCGCTCTGTCTGATTTGCTTCCTATTCTTGTAGCCTGCACAATATACATTGGGTTCAGTCGCATCCGACTTCTATACTGTCGTATTTGACAGGTCTTACGTGTCACTGCTTCCTGACCAATATCCCAGGCTCCGCCCAACAATTGTTGACCCCCTGTCAGGAACACGCCGCCCGCTATTTCGCATTTTCATTCTGGTGAAGTCGTTCTAGTGATTTTCTGATTCATTATTTGTGATCATATTGTTTTCTCACCTATCACATTTTTATCTGCTTTTTTGCAATGAATTATCTAGAGGATAAGCCGTCTCCCTGCGCGGTTAACGCCGTTCAGCCTGTCATGGTCAATTCTGTTTCCTTAGCCCAAGCACCTCTTTGGGAGAATGATCCTTTATTAAGATTTTTGCACCTAGGATCCGTATTTTATATACGTAAGATTTCTTCTGATTTCGCCACGTGCAATCAGCTAATATCTTGCATTCCTCAGATTAGATCCTCGCAGGTGAGAGACATCATAATTTGTTCCCCTCTAGTAATGATATACGAGACCCTTAAACAGGCTATTATATTGCGAATCACGCCTTCTGACAAGGTCCGTCTGCAGCAACTATTTAGTGATCTGCAGCTAGAAGATAGGATGCCCTCAGCCTTTTTGCGCGAAATGCAACAGCTCATCGGCACGTCCAACATGGACGTAGGGATTCTCCGCGAGCTGTGGATGCAACGCCTTCTTAAAAGCACACAAGCTCTCCTTGCAGTAGCAAGTGACTTGTCCATTACAGCAATTGCAGACCTAGCAGACGGCGTCATCGAACGGCACCAGCCAGTGACTGAAATCAAAGCACCTAGGCAGCTTTGCGCTGGCGCAACCACAGCAACAGGCGCGACTAACCCGCCGTCGACAATAGACGCATTATCATTGCAAATAGCGTCGCTTCAGCGCCAGATCAAGGAACTCACTTTAAACCGTAAGCACCGCAACCGGTCTGGATCAACGCCTCGTCGCACAAAACCTGATGCAATAGGTTACTGCTTTTACCACTCGCGTTTCGGTACTAATGTCAGTAAGTGCGCACAGCCGTGTAGCTACTCAGCTATAGATGATCCGCCACGCCGGGCTGTAATGGCCACGAACGTCAGCAAAGCCAAAAGTGGTCTCATATACGTTAGGGATTATGACTCCGATACCCAGTTCTTAGTTGATACAGGGGAGGAAGCCTGTGTGATTCCCCCTATGCCAGGTGAGCCTACCACTTCTCTGTCGACAATCCTCACTGCGGCCAATGGCACGCCAATAGCCACCTACGGTCAACGGTCGCTTACCCTGGACCTAGGTCTTCGGCGCACTTTCCGCTGGGTATTCACTGTCGCTGCAGTCCCCTTTGCCATCATCGGCATTGACTTTGACGCACCGCACTCACTGTCACATCCTGGTATCCGTGCGTCTTTGAAACTGGTCATTGAACTTCTCGTTTGGCCACACGTAAACAAAGATGTTCGTACCTGGACTCGCGTCTGTCTTCAATGCCAGCGCTCCAAAATACATCGTCTCAGCCGCAGTCCTCTGGGTACATTTCTTTCCCCGGACTCTCGGTTCTCGCATGTACGCTTAGACCTATAGGTCTATTGCGTCCTTCACGCGGATTCGTATGTATTCTTACATGTGTCGACCGTTTCACCAGATGGCAAGAAGCCATTCCGGTAACAGACTGCACAGCTGAGGCTGTTATCCAAGCATTCCCAGATCGGTGGGTCTCGCACTACGGATGCCCATCCACCATCACAATTGACAGAGAAACGCCTTTCGAATCTTCACAATTCGATGCGTTCTGCAACGTTTTAGGCTGTCGCTGCATTCAAACCACAGCGTATCATCCAGCAGCCAAGGGGTTAGTTGAACGCTTCCATAGACAGCTTAAAGCCTCGCTCTGCGCCTCTTCCGACCCTAGCTGGTGCGTAAACATTTTGCTCGTAATCTTAGATATTCGCAGCAGCATCAAAGCTGATTTGCAACGTGCACCAGCAGAGCTGATTGACGGCACGACGCTCAAGTTACCAGGAGCATTCGTTTCACCTCGCGCATCGTTGGGTATGCCTCCGCTTAACTTTGCGTCCTCCCTAGCTCAACGCACGCGTTCTCTACGCCCGACCCCGCCCCGTTAACAGACTAGAGATGTGCAAATGCACAGCGGACTCTATACCTGCACTCACGTCTTTCTCTGCACCGACGCAGTGCGGCGCCCTCTCCAGCCTCCTTACACTGGCCCTTTCAGTGTTCTGCAACGGACTCCGAAACATTTTATTTCAGACCAGAATGGTCACCGAACAACGGTGTCCATCGACCGCCTCAAATTGGCTTTCTTTGACGTGTCACTTGCAGCCCATCCTGATGCTCTCGCACAAGCACCCGCACCTGTGGTGAATTCCCGGGAACTGAATAGCCTGGAACCCTCCGTACCCCTTGACCCGTAACATATCCCGCCGCAATCCCAGGCAAACGACCGACGCGGTAGACAGGTTAAAAATCTGGTCCGTTTTACAGTTTTTGTAAACGTTTTCTATTTTCATTAACACACCTTTTTCGTCTTTAGTGGTTCTCCTGCGTCTCATCCACAAACGTTTTGCAAACTCGACAAAAGAACCCAAAACATTTTAAAAACCTAAAAAGCGTATTTGCTTTTATCATGCATGCCGTGTTCTCTCTTTGGCTTCAAGCCACTTCCCCGGCTTTTGCCCACCCCTCTGAGTTCTACCATTCAGAAACGCAACCGCCAAATCTGCCCAGACAACCCTCGAGTGATTCACCAACAGGCTCAACGCAACCCTCGAGTGACTCGCCAGCCCTCCCAAAGCCCCCTTCCTCACCCAAGGAAAAGACAGCCGCCCTCGACCGCAAACACCCAAAACGGATTGTTACCCAAACGCCGCCTAGGCATTGTCGACGAGGACGCCGGATTTCTTCGTGGGACGAGGACCATGGACTAAAGTGCGGTGGGGGGATTGACACCTCCCATGCGCACCGTCGTGTCTGCAGTAAAGGAAAGGTCCTGTCGGCCTATTTTTGGACTAGCCAGTTTTTTGGCACTCGGACCAGCCCATCCGGACGGCCCACCGATGATGCATTCTAGTCCACACGATAGTCATATTTTATAACTAGCAAATCCTCGACCCAGCGAAATCTGCTACACATCTCACTTTGGAAGCTCTTCTCAAGCCCCTGCAAATATTCGCATCCACCCTCACCTTCCGTTTCCCCCACTAACAGCTCCATCGAAGGCTTCTATTCTTTAGCCTTCTAGGGGAGTCACTCGTAGTGTACCGGAAAACAAGCTCCTTCAGCATTTTGTAACATTTGATTTTAACCTTCGGAACGTCCACATGTTTTACTGACTGCACGTCCGTTGACACAAACCGTTTTGGTTAGTATCTCGCCGCACGTTTCTCGCTCTGTCTGATTCGCTTCTTATTCTTGTAGCCTGCACAATATACATTGGGTTCAGTCGCATCCGACTTCTATACTGTCGTATTTGACACGTTTTACTGGTCATTGCTTACCGACTAGTATCCCAGGCTCTTCCCAACACGTATCAATGGTCATCCCATAGAAGCTACCCTTCAACGTCAGTAACTGCGAGGTCTTTTCCATCCGACATCAGGGCAGCTACTTATACCGATTCGGAACGAATATATTACAACCATCTCCTATCGAACTTGACTTGGGTCCCCTGGTTCAAGGTGACTTCGGTTGCTCCAAGCAATCCAAAAAGGCCTTGAAGTCTGGGAACAACACGTCGGGCTGTTGTGATAATCGTTTAGACAAATAAACAGCTCCATATTTGACAACTGCTCAGTGCGTATGTTTGCTCCCATGTCGAATACGCAATGTAAGTCTAGCATGCTTGGCTGAAACACGACCTTACTGCACTAAGCAGCCACAACTTCGGGTAACTGAGAATGTATTTTGAATGGAAAATCTTTTATGTTAAGGAGGATGAGTCTATTGCGCCTATTCAGTAAAAGCTATCACAGACTACGGGTCGACCTTATAATTGCATACTTGATTCTGCGAGACCCACATCATGTGTGTCGCCATTCACTGCATCTCAGCCGCAATACAAACCTGAGGGGTCACAAATTAAAACTCGCAGAACAATACAGTCGTCTGGAGTGAGGCAGCAATTTCTTTTCCATTTGTGTCTGTCATCCGTGGAATACTCTCCCAGAATCCATAATTTCTGCACCGAAACTAACAGTATTTAGAAGACGATTGGACGATGCACTTATCCACTTACATTTTGTTATTTAACACTACGTCTCCGTCCTACACCTGGAGTAAACCATGGAATTACTTATTGTTAACTGTGGGTGCTGTGAATGTAAGAGGATCGCAGGACTAAAGCGGCGCAAACGATAAGTCCTCATGTTCGCATTTACAGTATTAACTATTTTACTATCATTAGCTTCATTATTGTTATGTTGATATTCTCACTAACAATCCAAAGGGACTTTTAAAGCAACGCTTCTTAACAAGTAAATTCGTTGTTCATTATTGTTCGTTGCTCCAAATTAGAAATCATGCCGCACCAGTATTGGTCAGTCAGCGATGATCTGATTATCAGATTAGTTGTTAATGATGCAAGTTACCAGTTTGATGAACTGAAGCAGATTGACTAACAGTGCACTTCAGTTAAACTTGGGGTGAATTCGCGTAAGCAGTTATAGTAACTTGGTGCGTTGCGGATCGTACACGTTGGGCGCCGGATCCATCATGTTGAGAAATAATAGATGTCCTTGTATCAAGAAAGAGCAATTGCGGATATTTGGACGAGCGAAATACCTTTCGGGAATAAAGCCAGTCCTTAACGGAATCAAGCTCCTCCTTAAAAATATTCAACCCAATTCATAACCATATCAAGTTGAATCCATCGTCTTGACAAATTGCAAATCAGTACAAGTGTACTCAGAACGTCTGCATCGGTTGGTGCAGCGCTCAGCCAACAAACCACGTAATGCACAGTGGACGCGAAAACAACACGTGAGCTCATTCACTGCAGGATGGGTGCGGACTAGCACGCGGCATCTATGGACGGTTGAGGAAGTACTGTAACTTCCACCCACTCACTTACGCGGCATCAAGACACACAATGCAGAAGTGGGCGGCCATCCGCGTTCATAGTGCTCACTGTTACGCGCAGACGACCAGACATGAACTCTACTCTACAATGAGACAGAATCGATTGCACTGGGTAGGGTGAAACACCGTTTGACTAAAAAGATTCACTTAGGGAGTGACCGAAAATTAAGTTAGGTTGAAACAACCGACAGTGACATTGCGCGGTATGTTGTTCTAGCTCGGGTTTCAGTCGGAAGTAGGCACTGGAAATCATTAGATGGCCAATGTCCACTATGTTGTACATAGTACTGGCAAACTCCAGTAAATGGCCAAAAGTTGTTGGTGGATGCACATTTTGAACACAAAAGTGGATAAGAAAAGCAAGTTTGTGAGGAATCGGAAATCGCCCACCATAGAGTAGCACATCGCCGTTCCTTGACTGCTCAGTTTGCAAGAATGATTAGCTTCCGAACCGATATATCGTCAACCGACGGACACAGATGGGACACAGTACTACAATTCCGATCTCTGCGTTTCACAGATAAGGTCATGTGCACAGAGAAGGAAGTAGACAGTAAGGTAATTCCTGGATAGTGGACACCCGAAACCGGTAGTGAAAGCCACGTTTCACAATATGCTGAAATCACATTGAAGATATACAGCGGAATGGATTGGGACGATAAGAATATTATAGGTAGAAGGAACTACCTTTTCCTTTCCGACGGCACTAACCAAGGAATAAAACTCGGGATCTGTTCAACAATGGTGTATTTGAGATACACACTTTTCGTAGATAAGATGACTAACGGTGTTCACAAATGTATTCACAATAAATGTGAATATGTGTGTATAGGAGATACCGCGAGCGAACTGCACACAACGCTGCTGGAACACCTCAGGCGCATTTCACGGCGACGTCTAATTCTGTACTGTGAGATTCAGCGGTGGTGACGCACCTGCTACGTACGGTGCATGTAAGGTGGCCAGATTATTGATGAGCCAAACCGAGACGCTTCCAGATTTTTTGCACGGCAAACAAAGACATTTAACCTACCCCCGTTTGTTTCTGCATATGTTGATCGTACAATAGATTGAAAAGATACATATCTACATTTCTTGCTTCAATGCAATTATAAAAAGCACTTGCGTTATTAGTCAGTACAGTGGCTAGGCTACTGAAGTTTTAAATTAATAAATAAATGGCATATTTCCGCTAGAAGAAGGCATACAAGTGAAGGCACGACTAAATATACCTACAAACATAGCTGCTTTGGAACAGTAAAAGGTGTGGTTAGAATAAAGTACAATAAAAAGTTTCGTCGTTTACTCACCTAAGAAGTTCGTCGATCCCAGAACATTATGGCGATGGTTTGTGAAAAATTAATTTTATTACTATGGTGGCAATAGCCCACGGTCGACATGATTTCGCCATGTTGTAATCCATGATTTCATGAGCATACGTCTGGGCACTGCATTAGCATGTCATGAAGTTGTTCGCAAGGATACACGGCACTCTTATCTTCAGAACTGCATTACACCACAAGTATTGCTTTCAGTGTTTAACCACTAAACTGCATTGTCCAGAATCTACTTCGATTCAGTTTGGAAAAATGTATATTGCTGCGTCTGAGGCACAAGTTGGTTCATTCTCCAAAAAATCGGCAACCAAAGCTGCAAACGTATTCTGGGAAGAAGGATGTGGGAGTTTTATCCAGGTTGACCTTGGATGTTCGAATCAGACTGAGGCGGCCTAAGAAAGGGGCGTCCAACACGTGGGCCACCTGAACCATGCACTCGGACAAATCGGCCCTTCGATTTTTCCACAATTTCTCGGCTCATACATACCACCACCTGTGGAATACGTAGTACAGTTTTGGCAACCATGGATGAGGAGAGATATCACCGTGGTGGAGATATCTCAACGCCATGCAACCAGAGACGTCAAGGGTCTGTATAATTTGCCGTATGCAGGAAGGATTCGAGTGCTTGGGGTCTTCAGCGGACAATATCGGCGATTGTGCGGAAACTTCATTTTGGCTTACCATATTTTGAGAGCTCCCAACCACAGGTGCCGCCATTTGCTAGAGCTCATTCACTAAGCGCAATTTGAGAGGCCACCATATCAAGCTGGCACAGTAGCAAACTCGTTTAGAATTCCGTCCGAATTGCTTTTCCGTACGAGTTTGCAGAATGTGGAATGCCCTGCTGGAATCTGTCATATGTACTCCCACGCTGGCAGTGTTCAAATCTAGGGTTGATCTTGCAGTCATTTTGCTGCACCATATTATAGGACCCATTACCCATGGATAACCACAAGTGTCTGTAACAGTTTTCACTGGCGTTCAAAGCCTACATTTCGTTTCAAGTTTTTCAACTCCTGCATGTGTACACCAGAAGAAGACACGATGTTTACCAATATCCAATTTGCCGTCGTTCCGCATGGATTTACCTTGGATTTACAGTCTATACTAGGTATACTTCAGTGAGTTCACTGTGTAAACCCAATGTTGTGACCATCTTTTATGTTTCGTATTTTCACCAGCCATTTCCTCAAGGTCAGATGACTAACCCATCCTGTTTTATGCATTGTTTTGATGCGTCATACCATCGTGGATAAGGCGTCTGATGTAAAGAATTTGCTGCACATGTCGGCTAAAATCAAGAGCTGCGAATATTTAGCGGTTCCTTTATGAGTTTTTCCCTAAAGGGAACTTAGTTTTCTCTGAATCTGTCACACACGGTGATGGAACGAGACGAGGGAATGCTTGATCGAAACTGGACGACCTCTCTGGCTACTCCTACCAAATCCTGGGTGCAGCACTGTAACTGCCGCCAAAATATTTAAATCCGATAGAAAACAAAAACTGTGCAAACTGTTCTAGAGAAAATATAGATCACAGAAGGAAGGAGAACATTGCAAATATAACAACTTGCGCCAAAATACCACGTTGTGTAATTGGGCGGCGCGATATGAATCGACCACTCCTTGGGAACGGAAACCAGCTCTTCAGGCATATTTGCAGAAATGATTGACATAGAACCCTTTGGTAATAAGAATTGCACTTGGTATAAACCCCAGCAAGCAGTATGGGAAAGTCCTTAAATCAAAACTTGCTGAAAGGGTTTGATGTGGACAACAGTTTAGTCGGCAATTTGTATTAGTGCAGTTCGGGCACTGTGGCAGTGGTTGCAGACATTGAAATTAGCTTTCACCGGTTAATAGTGGTTTCGAAAGCTAGTGATTATCTGCGATTTCTTTGGTGGCCAAAAGGCCAGGTTCGCGTATCATCAAAATTGTTACGTACGACGGTGCACCCATTAGGTGCAACAACGTCAACATGTTGCGCATCATTTGCACTCACAATAACCATCAGATACTGCAAGACTGAGTATCCAGAGAGGACAATGACCCTGATACTGACATGATTTTACCTTGACGGTTGCGTGTTTAGATGTCATAGCCAAGAAGAAGGTTGCTGTCTTAATAGATAACTTGAAGCAATCGCATCTAAAAGTGGATTCTGCTTAGGGAAATGGAAGTATAAACACCACCAAATTTTGCGCAAAACCACGACATGTCCGACAGCTAATGAATGAGTTCAATTAAATTTAAAGTCCAAGTACGTACGACCCACAATTTTATTGTAGTGCAGTTTGTCAGATGGTTGCATAGTCTTTAGGTTAGCAAGTTTGAACTGGATAGCATCACAAGATTGATTTTATATTTCGTCGCTTCATTTGTGACCCATTAGGTTTGGTAGCTCTAGTACTGCAGGGTTTTGAGCAACTGTTGCCAACATTTGTAAGAAGGGAACTTAATTGTGATACTCAGATAGACGGATCGAACCCGTAGAATGGTGTCGCTTTCAAAAGTCGTTCAGCAGCTTGAACTATTGAGATTTCCCCTATGCATCAGATAACAGCTATTCACTGGAAACGATGTACATTCTCATTGTTTCGCATACGCTTCGGTGGATGGATACGGGGAGACCGAAAATTCAGATTTGGTCTACCCTCATTATGGTGAATTTGCGCATTTCGTCGATAATAGCAGCTATACTACGGCGATTAGAATTAACAGCGGTGGTGCTTGCACTCCGGTTAGCTGTTCAAGCAGTTTAAGATCATCGAATTTTTTGACAGAATGGTTGGTGATGCTACAGCTTGTTCCTTTGATGAGCAAAAGCTTCGCTACTTATTTCTAACGGACTATCTTAATTGCATCAGTTTTCCACTCCAAAACAGTGGAAATACCTCGAACACTGCTGGTGCATGTTAGTGTCCGCATAAGAAAATGAAATGCTGTTGCCTAGTTTCTTGCGTGTCGTAAAAGTTCCAAGGCACCATAAAGTTTGTGCGAAGTTCCGAAGCAGTGGTTGAAAAGGAAAAATATCGTTATCAACTGTGCCATACTAAGGAACACTTGAGTATAAGCGCTCACTAACTGTAGTGGCTAAATCAGGGGGAAACAACGTGTGGCCAAATTACTCTGGTTAGAGTGGTTTTGTTGAAAATATGCGGAAGATGTCTGAGTAACCAGACTGAGGGTCATTTGAGGTTTTCCGAACTTAACGCAGCGGGAGCAGAAGTACTGCGAAATGTGTAGATGCTCTATTTGCAAAAGAATTTGAAGTGCTGGAAAGGAATCGACCGAGCGAGGCAGTAAGGTGCTTAAAACGTTGAATTGTTCTTTTAAAGGACTGTGTCTATTCTTGCATAATGGTATGCTACAATCGGGTGGTAGATTGAATTGATCAGCATTTCCGTATGACGCTAGACATCCCGTGCAGCTTCGCGCTCAACATTGCCTTACTAGGCTGATTATTCTGGATTATCGTGAGAGGAACCTATTTGTCGGAGCATCTCACTTTGTTTCTGAATTACAGTAATCTTACTGCCTTATGTTTGATGCTTCAGCGGTTCACAAAACCTTGAAGGATTACGCCCTCTCTAAGATCTAGAAGACAGCTCCGCAAATAACAGCTTACTTTTCTCATCAAGTACTATTACATATCATACCAACCAGCATTTACCACTGTCGTCGTCGACTGTTTCGGACCATTATTGGTAAAGGAAAAACAAACAACAGGGAAGCAGTACGGCTACATCTTTATTTGTCTCTCAATGTGGGCCGTAAGTATCAAAATAACACATGCTACAGATCCGAATTCTTTCTTGTGCGTCTTTTCGAGATTTGAAAGAAGAGGAGTTGCTTCAAATATATATCTTTTCCCTACTTCTCCTCAGGTATTGCCATTTATGGGAAAACGTGTTACGACACGTAAGCTATCTAAAGCAGCAGTAGTGAATGCTTAGGTCACAGTTCAACGGAAGGTCAGCGAACAACTTGGTAGACCAGTTAATGCAGTCAGGTGGTAAACGTCACCCGCTTTTCGAACCAAACACGAAAAGGCAAACATGACAAGAAAGAAATGGTTGCTTTGGCGTCAAAGCTCACAGTTAGCCCTGGGCATAGGTAGGTACGGACAGCGTCAGTAGATTCGACCAATGCTGCGTGAGCGCTTGTACAAGCATGCACTGCTTGCACAACTCCGGTTGCTGCGGCGTGATAGTCATTGCTTCTTAAGTGGCTAGCAGGAGCTTCTTAAGTCCTTTTGGGTTACGTTTAGATACGGCGTAAATAAGTTTGAAAGTAATATCGGTACGAACACAATGCCCGTACTAATCAGATGTTCAAGGACGGAGTTATGAGCATTCTTAACTGCACCTTGCTGTGGAGGGGCGGGACAGTGTACGCTCTCCTCTTAGACAGACGCCTGGTCGTGTGTTCGAGGTATCTGGCACCACAGGCGCACGTACACTCATATGTAACGAAAGATTCGGAACCAACAGGAAGTCTGTCGTTGAGACATTTAGTGACAAATGAAACAGTCTTGACAAGACGGTGAACTCTTGCATATAGATATGTATGGTTCATAACGATGGAAAATCATTTTTTCGGTAACTCGTAGACGATGTCTCATTTGAAGAGAACCGAAATGAAGACGTGTTCCTTCTTTGCCGTCGGTGTTTCTTTAGGTTGATCAGAAACAACGGAATGTTTGTACATAACTGTCATGGGATGACCGTTGTATTATAGCTTAGTGAGGATGAAATTCTTCTCAGCATCCAATGATGCTGGAGTGCAGATTTTTGTGGCGCAATAGTAAAGACACCGCACAAGGCTTCTGGTGTATTTCATGAGCACAAAACTAAGGAGATGGGTGCACTGGATCACCCAAGTAGACTTGCGGAATACGTTCCTCTAAATCAATTCGTCTGCTCGCCAAGCTGTAACACATCCAACAATGAGGTTTTACCGTCGTTCTCCGTTTCATAAGTGAATTTTAACAATAGATACACGCGCCTGAATTTGTCAAGTAGGTGGAGGTGATCAATCTGTGGGTCGCATACGATGAACGTGTCGTCCATTTATCGTCGCTAGAAAACAAAAGACGCGATAAGCGACGCGAAAATCTTTAGGGGGAGTGTGAATTCCTGATTCGCCGACGTAACTGATACTGTGATACTGTGATACAGTGGCATAAATATTATACTATCTATTGAAATGCACTATATTGTTATTCACATTTGTAACCACGGTATTTAAACAGCTTACCACTATTGAGCACATTCTGAATCTGAATTAAGTGCCCAACTGCCTAATTTACATTTCTTTCCTAATATGTATTATAAAACCTTTGTGTATTTACTGACAACGATGTGCAAGTTCAGACATCCACAAACTTTAGTTTTATACACTACGTTCTACCTAACTGAACAAGTGCAGATTGCTCGTGCAGAACAAGTAGAATTATACTTGTATCCAATTACGTGTCTGTTCCCCAAGTTGTATATTATACGTTTCTATTTGAGTTTGTAATCATTTACATAAAACCGCTGTTGCCTCTGTACACTTTGTTCCGCCCACCGCCCTTAGTTTTCGCAGCCCAGACTTTGAGCTAAATAGGTGTCGTCATCTCGCCGTTAAACACCGTTTGCTGTAGGAAAAGCTTACGGGATCTTCACTTACAATTATTGAAAAGTACGGATTATCAACATTCGCAGCGGTTCCAGTTCCCTCATAGAAGCCGGCGTGAGCAGCCAACTTTCGTTGTAATGAGAATGAATAACTTATTTTTCGGTAACTACTAAATGTCAATTTGTCATTTTTCAAAAAATTTTGTACCCATTCACCAACATTTCATTCAGACTGCTGTATGCACTGTTCATTATTAACAGTGGGCACTTGTCACCTATAACCTTCGGAACAAATCTTCCGCGCCATAAACTGTGAACGTCCTGTGTTATCGATTTGCACTTTCTCGCCTGGCCCGCACAGCAAATCGCAAAATTTGTGAAAAACTGACCATCTCAGCTGATGCTGTCACTCTCCCTGGATAACCAAGTTGACCAGGAACAACGTGCTGACCCGTCCCCATCGATTATCGAAAGCATATTTTCCTTTAAAATGTTAATTATCCTAGAAACCGACAATCTTTTCTGATTGAGCCCAAACTCCAGTGCAGTTACGCTCCATGAATACAACCACAGTTTCCACTTGCTGTGGAACTAGTTTCTGCAGCGCCCATAACACTTATCCCAGCAAACCTTTATGACAAGCTTTGATATGATATTCCGTTGCATCTTACAGTACGAACTACATTCATACACAAATGTCCGTGCGCAGGTTCACGAATAAATAATGGCAAACTTTAATCTACACTTTCTCAAATTCGAACTTGTTCCGTGTGTGGATTCTGAAGACAGTCCAGAACCGATGGGTAACAACGTCGTGAATTTTCTAAACAAAATACCGTCTATCGGTCAAATGTGCATTAGGACACTCAATGCTCGGACGCTGAAAGATCCATATGCCCAATTGTACACTGAAAAATTAGCCGAATTCCATCTGCCACTCATCGCAAACACATTAGATAGGACATCAAAGCGTTTTCCATATCTCAACTGCGGATCATTCCAGTGGCCAAAGGTGTGGTGATGGAAATTGCCATACTTGAGATGGTATCCACCGACCTGGTAGAGTTAAATAACCGTCCCGTGTTAATAGACCTCATGCTCAACGTCTAAAAGGAAATGTAAGAATATGTAATGATTTGCAGGCACTAACTAGTTGAATTTCGCAGAGAAATTAGTTATTTCCATAGATTTTGAAAGGTTGGTCAAGAAAACAAGCGCACGACGTTTCCCTAAATTACTGTTAAAGAAATCCTTTTCTAAATAAAATGGACATCGAAGAAGATGCCATAGACGACCATTCTGATATCGAACTCTCTGTTCCAGTAAAAAGTTTCCCAGCGGTCCACAGCGTCGCATCAGCAGCTTGTTAGAAGTTCATGAATCACTCACTGGCAGACTTACAATAACGGATGGCTTGCATGGATGATATCTACCTTTTTCGTCCATCTAGAGTAGCCCATAATCCTGGACTACCGGTAAGAAAATCAGGATCTTCGGCTCATTCTTAAAGAGTGTAAAGCTGGTACAACATAAGTCCTTGGGCCCATTTTATCGTTTTGGGGAATCCGAAACCGTGCGGCAAAAATTTTGGCAATCATAGAAACACATCCCAAAGAAGGCGTCTGCTGCCAAACACTTTTCTGACATGTATTGGTATCAGAGTTGCTACCTAAGGAAAGTATTTAGGACGATACCCATCAGATAGTCATCTTTGAATGGAGCTCTTCAATCTGCGTTTGAAAATTGCAATACGCTTCATCTCTACCCCAAAACCTAGCCTGTTTTGTTGCAAATTCTCTTATTTTGTATAGACGGCTGCGTAAACCATTGACTTAGGAACTGTCCTGTCTCAGATGCAGAACGGAAATAAAACCTTTTGCGTATGCCTCCTGGAGTGCATCTCCTACAGAAGCTTAATGGTACGAGGGCGAAAGAGAAGCCATCGTCTTTTTATTGGTCCATTTTTTCCTGTTTGCTCAGATGTTTACACTGCGTACAGATCACGCTGCTCTAACAACCTAAGTTTGTCCTTGAATCAATTGTACCAGTTCACTTCGGATCTATCGCTGGTATATCCTCTTATTGAATTCTTATTTTTAGATCACTTTTCGACCAACCCACCAGAATTGCATCACTGATATTTTATACAGTTTTTCATTGAAAGATCAAGACCAAGAAGAAGATGGAAAGAGAACTTAATGGTTTCCGCTTTGCAGTAAAGTGAGCTTGCCAAATTAACCATAGCAAAGATACAAGAAACCAACGAACGCGACCCAAATATATAGATGCTTTTTCGCTCCTTCTCCAAAGCCTGGTCCCGATACACGAAATTTTGGAGAGAATTGTGTTCATGTTTCATGGCATGAACTCGCAGTCAAAAATGGTTGCCCTATGCGAAGGAATTCGATTCGTGGCTCACCCGAAGTTAACGGCAAACCTAATCCAATGTGCACACGGTGGATGTTTGCTTGTCGAGCCACCGAAACGTCGGCTGCAGGAGCACGTTTAGTGGCTAAAGATGTCTAAAATGGTGGATGCGCTTGTCCGATCTTGTGACGTCTCATAGGAATCCAAAAGAAACTCGAGCCCGGTTAGTGCACCTATTCAGACAATCATTTACCCAAAGAAATCCTGAGGAAAAGTGACAGGGCTTCCTGGGACTCTTTATTTTGCTCCCCCAAAGAGCACAAAAGCAACTGTTTGGTGACTACGTAGTTTTACAGTATGTGGCCGGGATTCACGTCTGCGGTGATGTGAACACAATAATAGCTATCCGGCAGTTAAGGTATCTGTTTTCTAGATTTGAGCTCCACGAAAATTCGTGACGGATAACGGGCCACATTTTACAAACTACTAGTTCCGTCAGTTCCCACATCTCTGTGATGTGTAACATGTACGAAAGATTCCGTACAACCCAAGTGTCAACATCATGATTGAGCGCGGAAATCGCTCGTTAAAGGAAAAAATGCTAGCGGCACATTGGTTCGGAAAGCAGTGAGACCATACAGAAACGTAATCTCTGTTTACACACAATGTTGCAGCAATGAGCAATCGGCCCTGCACCGGGGGAGCTAATGTTACTCACAATGCTGCGAACGAGATTAAACGCAGCTACATCGGACCCCGAACACAACAAACCCAAGCAGCTTAAGCGTCAACGACGCTATCGGTTTCCCTATGGAAAAGTGGCCATACCACTCCCGCCGGAATGATCACTTGCCTGCGAGAAACGAAGACAAGATGGACAAACAGCACTATAGCGCCGCGTCACCATTGCACAGGCATTAGGACCTCGAACGTCATGTTCTCACACAGCCGTAATGTTAGCAACAGACTATGAACACTGTCCTAAACCGAACGCTCTACCAATGTCCAAGACTGAGTACGCAAGCGACGGGACTAGCCCCTAGACTTGCAGTTCACTTTGATAGGCTTATTTAAGGCAGGGATAATGCAGTAGGCGCTAACTGACAAACAAACGTTTTTACGGACATGCGCACGCACATCTCGCAAAACACCGAATGAAAGTTGGTCGATTAATCGTTAAATGCATTACGTCTGCAAACAGACGACTAAGTAGACAGAATACACATACCCAAGAAAGTCGTGCGATTGTTTGATTACAGTTCTTGCGTGTTCTCGGTTCTGTAGCAGAAGCCATCTTGACATTATTCCCAGTTGCGGGACTTGGCAAGCACTCATTGTGAATTCGGGTTTCGACTCCTGACTGACATCGCTAAATGCCAAGGTGACACACATGAAGTACAAATCATTATATACAACAGCTTCATGTTTAGATGCATCTGTCGTCGAGGCTGTACTAGAGCTCATCCAAAGATCCGCAATTGCTGTGTCTTGATACAAAGACATCTAAAAGTTCTCAACAAGATGGATCCGGCGCCCAACTTGTACGATCCGCAACGCACCAATTTACTATACCTGCTTACGCGAAACCACCCCAAGTTTAACTGAAGTGCACTGTTAGTCAATCTGCTTCAGTTCATCAAACTGTTAATTTGCATCATTAACAACTAATCTGATAATCAGATCATCGCTGACTGACCAATACTGGGGCGGCATGATTTCTAATTTCGAGCAACGAACAATAATGAACAAGGAATTTACGGGTTAAGAAGCGTTGCTTTAAAAGTCCTTTTGGATAGTTAGTGAGAATATCAACATAACAATAATGAAGATAAGATAGTAAAATAGTTAGGACTGTAAATGCGAACATGAGAACTTATCGTTTGCGCAGCTTTAGTCCTGCGATCCCCTTACATTCACAGCACTCACAGTTAACAACAAGTAATTCCATGGTATACTCCAGGTGTAGGACGGAAAGGTAGTGTTAAATAACAAAATGTAAGTGGATAAGTGCATCGTCCAATCGTCTTCTAAATACTGTTAGGGTCGGTGCAGAGATGATGGATTCTGGGAGAGCATTCCACGGATGACAGACACAAATGGAAAAGAAATTGCTGCGGCCCTCCAGACGACTGTATTGTTCTGCGAGTTTTAATGTGTGTCCCCTCAGGTTTGTATTGCTGCTGAGTTGCAGTGAATGGCGGCACACATGATGTGTGTCTCGCAGAATCAAGTATGCTATTATAAGGTCGACCCTTAGTCTGTGATAGCTTCCACTGAATAGGCGCAATTGACTCATCCTCCTTAACATAAAAGATTTCCCATTCAAATTACATTCTTAGTTGCCCGACGTTGTGGCTGTTTAGTGTAATAAGGTCGTGTTTCAGCCAAGCATGCTAGACTTACATTGCGTATTCGACATGGGAGCGAACATACGCACTGAGCAGTTGTCAAATATGGAGCTGTTTATTTGTCTAAACGCCCATCACAATAGCCCGACGTGTTGTTCCCAGACTTCAAGGCCTTTTTGGCTTGCCTGGAGCAACCGAAGTCATCTTGAACCAGGGGACCCAAGTCAAGTTCGAGAGGAGATGGTTGTAGTATATTCGTTCCGAGCCGGTATGAGTAGCTGCCCTGATGTCGGATGGAAAAGACCTCGCATTTACTGACCTTGAAGCGTAGCATTTTTTGGGTTGACCGTTGATACGCGTTGGGCAGAGCCTGGGATACTAGTCGGTAAGCAATGACACGTAAGACGTGTCAAATACGACAGTATAGAAGTCGGATGCGACTGAACCCAATGTATATTGTGCAGGCTACAAGAATAGGAAGCAAATCAGACAGAGCGAGAAACGTGCAGCGAGGTACTCACCAAAACGGTTTGTGTCAACGGACGTGCAGTCAGTAAAACAAGTTGACGTTTCGAAGGTTAAAACAACCGTAAAATCAAATGTTACAAAATACTGAAAAAGGTTGTTTTCCGGTACACTACAACTGACTCCCCCTAGAAGGCTGAAGAATAGAAGCCTTCGATGGAGCTGTTAGTGGGGGAAACGGAAGGTGAGGGCGGATGCGAATATTTGCAGGGGCTTAAGAAGAGCTTCCAAGGTGAGATGTGTAGCAGATTTCGCTGTGTCCAGGCTTTTGTTAGTTATTAATTATGACGATCGTGTGGACCAGAGTGCATCATCGGTGAACCGTCGGGGCAAGCTGGTCGGACTGCACAAATACTGGCTAGTCCAAAAAAGGCCGACAGGACCTTCCCTTTATGCAGACATGACGGTGCGCTTGGGAGGTGTCACTCCCCCACCGCACTTTAGTCCATGGTCCTCGTCCCACGAAGAAACCCAGGCATCCTCGTCCCACAGAAAAAATCCGGGCGTTCTCGTCCCAGGAAGAAATCCGGCGTCCTCGTCGACAATGCCTAGGAGGCGTTTGGGGACCAATCCGTTTTGGGTGTCTGCGGTCGAGGGCGGCTGTCTTTTCCTTGGGTGAGGAAGGGGCTTTGGGACGGCTGGCGAGTCACTCGAGGGTTGCGTTGAGCCTGTTGGTGAATCACTCGAGGGTTGCCTGGGCAGTTTTGCCGGTTGAGTTTCTGAAAGGTAGAACTCAGAGGGGTGGGCAAAAGTCGGGGAAGTGGCTTGACGCCGGAGAGGGAACACGGCATGCATGATAAAAGCAAATACGCTTTTTAGGTTTTCAACATGTTTTGGGTTCTTTTGTCGAGTTTGCAAAACGTTTGTGGGTGAGACGCAGGATAAACACTAACCACGAAAAAGGTGTGTTAATGAAAATAGCAAAAGTTTACAAAAACTGTAAAACGGACCAGACGTTTAATCTGTCTAGCGCGTCGGTCGGTTGCCTGGGATTGCGGCGGGATAGCTCACGGGTCAAGGGTTACGGAGGATTCCGGGCTATCCAGTTCTCGGGAATTCACCACAGGTGCGGGTGCTTGTGCAAGAACATCAGGATGGGCTGCAAGTGACACGTCAAAGAAAACCACTTTGGGGCGGTCGATGGACACCGTTGTTAGGTGACCATTCTGGTCTGAAGTAAAATGTTTCGGAGTCCGTTGCAGAACACGGAAAGGGCCAGTGTAGGGAGGCTGGAGAGGGCGCCGCACTGCGTCGGTGCGGAGAAAGACGTGAGTGCAGGTATAAAGTCCGCTGTGCATTTGCACATCTCTAGTCTGTTCACGGGGCGGGGTCGGGGGTAGAGAACGCATGCGTTGAGCTAGGGAGGACGCAAAGTTAAGCGGAGGCATACCCGACGATGCGGGAGGTGAAACGAATTCTCCTGGTAACTTGAGCGTCGTGCCGTAAATCAGCTCTGCTGGTGCACGTTGCAAGTCAGCTTTGATGCTGCTGCGAATATCTATGATTACGAGCGAAATGTTTACGCTCCAGCTAGGGTCGGAAGAGACGCAGAGCGAGGCTTTAAGCTGTCTATGGAAGCGTTCAACTAACCCGTTGGCTGCTGGGTGATACGCTGTGGTTTGAATGCAACGACAGCCTAAAAAGTTGCAGAACGTATCGAATTGTGAAGATTCGAAAGGCGTTTCTCGGTCAATTGTGATGGTGGATGGGCATCCGTAGTGCGAGACCCACCGATCTGGGAATGCTTGGATAACAGTCTCAGCTGTGCAGTCTGTTACGGGAATGGCTTCTGGCCATCTGGTGAAACGGTCGACACATGTAAGAATATATACGAATCCCCGTGAAGGACGCAAGAGACCTACTAGGTCTAAGTGTACATGCGAGAACCGAGAGTCCGGGGAAGGAAATGTACCCAGAGGACTGCTGCTGAGACGATGTATTTTGGAGCGCTGGCATTGAAGACAGACGCAAGCCCAGGTACGAACATCTTTGTTTACGCGTGGCCAAACGAAGCATTTGGTGGCCAGTTTCAAAGATGCACGGATACCGGGATGTGATAGTGAGTGCAGTGCGTCAAAGTCAATGCCGACGATGGCAAAGGGGACTGCAGCGACAGTGAATACCCAGCGAAAGTGCGCCGAAGACCTAGGTCCAGGGTAAGCGACCGTTGACCGTAGGTGGCTATTGGCGTGCCATTGGCGGCAATGAGGCTTGTCGACAGAGAAGTGGTAGGCTCACCTGGCATAGGGGGCATCCCACTGGCTTCCGCCAGAGTCATTATCCCTAATTTATATGAGACGACTTTTGGCTTTGCCGACGTTCGTGGCCATTACAGCCCGGCGTGGCGGATCATCTATAGCGGAGTAGCTACACGGCTGTACGCACACACTGGCTTTAGTACCGAAACGCGAGTGGTAAAAGCAGTAACCTATTGCATCAGGTTTTGTGCGACGAGGCGTTGATCCAGACCGGTTGCGGTGCTTACGGTTTAAAGTGAGTTCCTTGATCTGGCGCTGAAGCGACGCTATTTGCAATGATAATGCGTCTATTGTCGACGGCGGGTTCGTCGCGCCTGTTGTTGTGGTTGCGCCAGCGCAAAGCTGCTGAGGTGCTTTGGTTTCAGTCTCTGGCTGGTGCCGTTCGATGACGCCGTCTGCTAGGTCTGCAATTGCTGTGACGGACAAGTCCCTTGCTACTGCAAGGAGAGCCTGTGTGCTTTTAAGAAGGCGTTGCATCCACAGCTTGCGGAGAATCCCTACGTCCATTTTGGACGTGCCGATGAGCTGTTGCATTTCGCGCAAAAAGGCTGAGGGCATCCTATCTTCTAGCTGCAGATCACTAAATAGTTGCTGCAGACGGACCTTGTCAGAAGGCGTGATTCGCTGAATAATAGCCTGTTTAAGGGTCTCGTATATCATTACTAGAGGGGAGCGAAGTATGATGTCTCTCATCTGCGAGGATATACTCTGAGGAAGGCAAGATATTAGCTGATTGTACGAGGCGAAATCAGAAGAAATCTTACCTATATAAAATACGGATTCTAGGTGCAAAACCCTTAATAAAGGATCATTCTCCAAAATAGGTGCAGGGGCTAAGGCAACGGAATTGACCATGACAGGCTGAACGGCGTTAACCGCGCACGGAGACGGCTTATCCTCTAGCTAATTCATTGCAAAAAAGCAGATAAAAATGTGCTAGGTGAGAACACAATATGATCACAAATAATGAATCAGAAAATCACTAGAATGACCTCACCAGAATGAAAATGCGAAATGGCGGGCGGCGGGTTCCTGACAGGGGGTCACCAATTGTTGGGCGGAGCCTGGGATACTAGTCAGGAAGCAGTGACACGCAAGACGTGTCAAATACGACAGTATAGAAGTCGGATGCGACTGAACCCAATGTATATTGTGCAGGCTACAAGAATAGGAAGCAAATCAGACAGAGCGAGAAACGTGCAGCGAGGTACTCACCAAAACGGTTTGTGTCAACGGACGTGCAGTCAGTAAAACAAGTTGACGTTTCGAAGGTTAAAACAACCATAAAATCAAATGTTACAAAATACTGAAGAAGCTTGTTTTCCGCTACACTACATACGGCAGCACTTTTCAGAGCTCCGTCCGATTTGAATTTTTTCTGTGCATCGCCGGTCGACCTCGGATATCTATATACCCTTTATTCGTCTTTGTGCGCCGCGTCGGATACTTAAAGAACGTTGCATTATTGTATTGTGGATTCGTCGGATGGCATGAATAACCAGACTCCATTGAAATAAACGGTCGGCTTAACTAGAGTGCGTAATAACTAGGGTTCAGGGCGCTTTTTCTCACATTTCTTTCGTTCTTATTCAGTATATCATCATCATCAGCAGGGTGGTGCCTCCGAGCAACTTGAGAGCTACTCCTACCAGGTTAGGCAATGGTGAGAAGTCAGACAAACTCAGTCTCCTGCTCCTCCAGGTTGGGGGTTTGAAATGGGATGGCGTCCATTTCTGTAAAACTAAATCACTGCCACACCGCTGCCTTGCGGACAGGCTTTTGAGCCAAAGGCTTTGGATGAGGACCCTAATCGTTCTCCTCTCTAGGTCTGGGCGCCCTGGCAGTATCCCAGCCAACATACAACCATGACATTTTCTTCAAACATAGACTTTATCTTGCATCGGCCGTCGCGCAGATTACCAAGGGTCGCCTTATCTGCTGCATACGGCAGGGCAGATAAGCGAAAACATGCTACTGCGGTAGATCGCTTAGTTTCTCGTATTCCGCACCAGGGTAAATGATAAATATGGTAGATATCTCACGTTCGGTATTTTTCCTATCTCTAGAATTGTATTCTGCATCGATTGAGACTATAATAACAGCAATCTGAGCTTTCTTTATGGAGATTTTAGCACTTAACTAGGTTCATTACTAAAAATAGTAGCTTTTGGCGCTTGTATTGGTTTCTAACTATTTTGCCTAGGCCGTAGGGTTATGTTTGTACTCATATGATAGGGATTTGAAAGCGCTCTCTATTCGTGCTTAGAGCATTATAGTCGCCTGGATGGTTCAAAATTTGGGACCGTATGATTACCATAACAAAAAATTGTGTTGCTTCGGGACGTTCCGTGGTACTAATGGTACATAGCAACGAGGTTACCTAGCGATGTTGCCAAGGAGGATGAATATGCAATACCTGGAAATAGCTGGATGGTGCGTGGAGAAAAGTATTGTGTGTTAATTATGATGCCATAGGAAGTGTTACCGGTAAGGGTACATATGCGTGATAGTTGTTATAATATTTCGGTGGCCATAGTTGTTTCTTCTGCTTTCGCTATCGCTGTGGATGACGGTGAGCTGTTCAGATCTTTGGTTATTAGGAAGCCTGAAAGGGTTAAAGACATGGAGGAGCAATTCAGACGTTTTCAGATTAAATCGTTGACATGTTTTTCCAGCGTGGGAGGCGCCAGCAGCTGCTAGATGGGTACGGCAGCGGCTACATCCTGTACGGTTGCATACATTTTGGACATTCACGATTGCGTGGCAAGCAGTAAGTTAATACTAAGACAACACGGAGGCTAACGCATTGTTCATTGAGTTTATTGAGTTGTAGAGAGCAGGAGGGAAATCCCTTGTCAGCCCCATCGATTCCGTATCATACTGAGTTTGACGCATGTCGTTGCGTTGCGACGTTCCTCGAGGGTTCGTCGTAAGTGCAGTGACAGCCGCAAGATTCCAGCAAATTAAGCGAATGTTTGACTAGCAGACGCTTGATGCTTTCCTTGGATGGAGCGTCTGCAATTGCTTCCGGTAGGCTGTTCCAATCATTCACCAATCTAGTAGATAGGGTGACGTCCTTGCGAATCTTGTGTCTTCTTTGCTTAAAAAGTTTCCATGTGTTCCCTCGGATGGTACAGTCAGTGTTGGGCCGGAAGAAGTGTTGTAACTCACTTCCAAGGTCCCCTCGGAGGATGCGTCTAGTGTAGATGAGATCAGCCCAACGACTGCGGAGCTCGACGGGGAAGAGATTTAGCTGCTGGAGTCGAATCGGGTACGGGAGATCACGAAGCCCCAGAACGGCTTTCGATGCACGTCTCTGAACCTTTCGCAGCAGAGCGCAATCAAGGTTTGAAAGCGGATGGCCAGCTGGTAGGCAATATCCTAAGACTGAACGGACGTACGAAGTGAACAGCGGTCGAAAAATCTCGGGTGACATTCGAGCGAATTCTCTTCTTAAGGCACCTACCAGTCTCCTTCCAGTGGCCACCTTTAACGTACCCTGCGTCGTTCTAAGTTCAGGGGTCACGATAACCCCGAGATCTCTCTAGGGTGTGGTATTCCTAAGGAGAAGCCCACCAATGTGGTAAGCACCGTAGGGTTCGGTGCCACCTATTAGGAGAACAGCGCATTTAGCTCGGTTTACTGGCAGTTCCCACCTGATGGACCATTCGTGTAGCTGGTCTACAGCCCCTTGTAAGCTGTCCGCATCCTCAATGCTGGATGCTTTTGACCAAAGCTTGAGGTCATCGGCGTAGATCAAGCAGTCGGTTTGTAGCGCAGTCTTTAGATCGTTAATGTACAGTTTGAAGAGCTCTGTTCCAAGCACTGATCCTTGGGGAATGCCACTAGTCATAGGCACTGGAGCAGAGAGGGTTTCGTTCACTTGTACGCGCATTGTCCTACCCCTTAAGAACTCGGCAATCCAGGAGAGAAGATTTTCCGTAATGCCAATTCCCTGGAGTCTATGTAGCAGTCATTCGTGTGGAACTTTATCAAAGGCTTTACTAAAGTCAATGAATATTACGTCAACCTGTTTTCGGGTATCAGTGCCTTTTGCCCATGTTTCCCTGGCGATGAATAAGTTAGTGATGCATGAGCGTGCTCTCCGCCAGCCATGTTGAGCAGGTAAGTTGAGGTTTAGATGCACACAGTGTAGCTGGAGAGCGCACTTGACAATCCGTTCCATCGCTTTCCATAAGACTGATGTCAGACATATTGGCCGGTAGTTGGTTGGGTCTTGTTTGTTTCCCCTCTTGTATTTTGGCAGGACGGTGCCTGCTTTCCAGGCTGTGGGTAGGCAGCCGACTTCGAGGGATTTCCGAAACACTTGGCAGAGAGGGGCGGCGATGTACTCATCTATCGTTCTGAGGAAGGTGGGATGCAATCCGTCCGGGCCTGGGGAGGAGTTTGGGTCTAGTTCTAGGAGTAGCTTAGTGACCACTTCGGGGTTAGTTTCAACTTGGTCCATAGAGGAGTCGTGTGCAGGCCAACAGTTGTTGAGCAGTGGTGACTCCACTGAGTAGACCGTGGACTATTGCGCAGCCAGTAGGTTTGCTTTCTCATCATCACCGTAGAGAACGGCACCTTCCTTAAAAGGAGATAGAGCGGGGATTCCACTACCAGTTTTGGCATTTCGCTTCAAGTAGGCAAAAGCTTTTGGGACAGTTTTGTGATTCTACGGCCAGTCTATATTCATATTGTAGTCTTTTGTCTCGTTTTCTCAGGGGGCATAGGTTTCTGACAGTTTTGTACTCTAAGTAGCTTGATGTCTGTCCTGTGCTCTTGCAATGATCTCATGGTTTTCGACGTTTTTCATTAGGGATCTTACTTTTTTATCAATCCACGGGGGTTCTTTGGATGGTGGTCTGCTCATGCAGTTCGGAATAAACTGTTCAATGAGCCGCATCATATTAGGTCGTAGACGTTCCCATGCGACATCAAGCGCCAATGATTGCGGAATACTCCAGACCATGTTATTTGCAGTCGTTCTTAATCTGGGATGATCAGTGCGCCAGAAATTTCGACACGGTGCCCCCTGATCGTGGATTGTAAGGCTTCGTGTCCACGAAAAGAGACTGTACGGTGACCACTCGTCCCAAGAGGCTGGAGGATGGTTAGATCTGAGACATCAGGTG
>CALYDF020003342.1:0-10397 GCA_944474145.2 Dicrocoelium dendriticum
AATCGGACGAAATAGGTGACTCAGATATGTGTGCAGCATCCGACTAGACGGAAAAATTGCCCGACAAATGTTCCGGCTACACAGCTCAAGACATTTTTAATTCCCATGAAACTGTTTTGCTATTCAAAACGACGTCCGATAAAGACTTCGTCTAAAAGGATAGAAATGCGCAGGTGGGAAAGAAAGCAAGGCGCGTATCACAGTTATGCTGCGCACTACCACATTGGGGGAACGAGAACCGGCTGTAGTGAATTGCAAATCAGCCAACATTCGAATTTTAGAAATAGCAACATAACAAATTACCGGCAGTTTACAAAGATAATGAAAGGGCATGGTTGGATGCAGCTATCTCCGAATATTTCAGCGTAACATATGGAAAAACACAACATCATACCTGATCTCGACGAAGCCGTTAGCCGCCCTAATTCCACCTGCGTAATATCAAATTGCAGTTCCTGTCAACCAACACCACCGCGTTACGTAAACTCCACGATCAGGATGTCATTCAAGCGCTTACATAGAAGTTTACGAAAAATCAGCTTCTCCATCTTATAACGATCATGAAACCCCACAAATATAGGTCCGGAACTTATTTCAGGAAACGAGTATATTTATTAGATGTCGTGTTCTACATAACTTCTACTTGGAAGGAGGTGCAGAAATCAAGCATCTCTGTTTTCTGAAGCGGTGTTTTCTTGTAGTGCAGAAATAGATTCTGGGAGAACAATGCAAACTTGGCCTGAGACATATGAGTAAATAGTGCCTCCTTCAAACATAATTGCTATGCATACTTTCTCAGAGGAATTGTTTGGATGCAAAATATCTGACAGCCATCTTGTTGATTCTTATTGCCAAACATGTCACACAAGAGAAATAAACTAGGACCTGCCAACCACATCAATTATAGCAGCTGAGGATTTGAAAAATGAATCAGACTACAAGCAGGAACAGGATTCTATGAACGTTCTGTAAACGTATACATACACAGACACAGAGGGTGAAGTTGATATTTCGCGCTCCTACGCAATACATAGCGGACACACTGGCATACTTGCACTTCTTCTGGACGTGGAGGAAATACTAAATCCTTTCATTGCAATTGTCAAGCAACGGAACAATATATTTGATATCTTTCCATCTGGTAGATAATGATTATGATAATAGAAATGTGTGCATGCTTTTTCAAAGGTTGTGAATTCCGACGAGTTGCAAGTCAGTTTCTAAATTGTTGACTCACAATCTTTGAGATTATTGCATTAGTATTACTCTACGGAGATTGCAAATGACTGCGGCCTTGATAGTACGTTTGTGCCAAACAACTTCGCCGGTGTTCTGCAATTAAAGCCATAATGAATTATGCGCGGATTGTAATTTATGGCAACCTAACAGTGTGAAGCGAGGTTTTCTGCAGTGTCAGCAGCCGAAACAAAGCAACCAAATTAACTGGACCAAGGCAGCACACAACAAGCATCCTTGTCTCCTGTTTTCCGCAAGTGGAGCAGTCTCTTTGCAGAGGAACACGACCATGGTTTTCCGTAATTTAGCGTTCTAGTGAGTTAACGTATTATAGCACTTTATATCTATTTTTGGTGTAAATGGATGTTATTTTCAAGGCAAGTTCAATCAGAATTACATTACATTATTCCCTCAAAACAATCTAAAATGCAAATGTTCAACAAACCCTCTCAGCGGGCCGGGGTACAATTATCAAACGCCGACCCGTCCAGGGCGATACCAAGGTTGGGGAACACTGCCGTAGAGTGCACCGCCTCGCAATACCCCATATTTTACGAGACCAGCTGCTTGTATTGTAATCCCTTCGCAACGAAATCTTACATGTCTGCCTACTTGCGGTACAAGGAGGAAAGTAATATAATTCCCCGTTTCACATATCATGTAAAAGAAAATTGCACGGCTGCAAGAAAACATCCATCACATGCCTCCTTCATCCCTTCATTGGTGACTAGATCATTCAATCCGGGAGCTATCCTGTCTACCTCGATCAGATTTCACTTGTGTAGTTTGTATGGGTTCGAATTGTTTGGAATATGATTACCTTCTACCCCACGTTCAACTTGGACCTATGGATCCGTCACAAAAGTGATCTTTCATCGCATACAGATAGAAGTTACGTTTGGTGATTGGTATCCATACTACTTCGACGGAGATCGTTTCGCTCCTTATGTTACGGATAACTTGATTTCGTGATCAAACGGTAGCGTCTACTGCGCCTTCAACTGTCCGACCAAACTAGCCTGAATACCCACCAAAACGAGGCAACCTATCTGCACCTCTTGCTTAGAGCACACTTTTAGTATCAAGCCAACGTTGTGTACTCTTGTCCTGCATGCATCACTTGCGCCCTAGCCTCAGACATATCCTTTGCACACATACAAAAGGTGTTTGACAATACTTTAGGCTTATACCCGCTTCTCGGAGCGCAAGGGTCTCCCTTCTCTCAAGGACCGTGCGCGCTCCAATGGATGTCTCAGATACCTCCGGTGTCCAGTGAGGGCGCGCGGCACACTGAGCACCGGCTGGTCCATTTGAGTTGTACCACGCTAGTCTCACCCAAGTCTCACCCTTTTTGCTACCCACCTCCCAAAGCGTGAGTATTCTGCGCGTAACTGTGCTCAGTCTGCACGCTATACCGAATTCTGTCAAATAGTAGCCTCTACCCACGCAGTGCTACGTGGATGTAAATGCGATAATTAATGGATGATGGCCTTTGCATTAAGGAGGAAAGCTTCTGCACTAAGAATGATTGCTTCTGCACAAAGAATGATAGCTTCTGCACAAAGAAGGATAACTTCTGCACTAAGGACGTAAGCGATTGCGTTAAGGCTATTAGCAAGTGGGAAATGGTGTAGTCATTAGTATCGAGACGAAGAATGTGATAGAGAACCGCAAGGGTAACATTGTTCTTACCAACCGCCCAAACATTAGTTTGCTGGGGCTGTTACCAGTCAATGAACAACCATTTATCACGGTAGAAAAGCAAGTGCTTGACACTTCCCCTAGAATACTTGGGGTGAATATAATGAAGTCATAATATTTATATGGGTCATCTACTGAGCGTACACCGAGATGAATTCCTTGATAAATAACGCCAGCGGAAAATAATAACTTCGACGGTAGGCGTACGGAAATACATGGAGGGTAGTGGTCGTTGATATAAGGCGTGGGAAAAGTAAAATATTGTCAGTCACTTGGGTCTATTTGGTGCGTAACTCCTATGGAATAGCATGCTTCGCATAATCCACAATAGAGTAGTTTAGGTAAAAAAATGCTGGGAGCTAAGAGCAATAGCTACTCGTTTTCTGAAAACGTCCAAGGTAGAGGATGATACAACGGTGCCTGGGAGTGTGTTCCAATGTTGACAAACCTAACGGGAAAATTAATTCCGTTGGCACTCTAGACGGCTAATCCGTTCGTTCCATTTTAAGCAGTTACCTCTGAGCTGCATGTTGTGGCTAAGTTTCAGTAAGTGACGGTATACGTGTTTGGGGTAACTCAATATCTGATACGCTTATATGAGGTCGCCGCGCAGCCTTCCATAGCGTCCGCTAAGAATTCCCAGTAAATTCAGCTCTCGGTGGTAAGAGCGATAGCGCAGACCCTACACACTCTTTGTTATTCTTCGTTGTGGCGCCCCTAACGCCTCTAGGTCGCGTTTTCGCCATGGTTGCGAGGCTTGGATGGCGCATTCAACATGCGGGCGCACTTAGGAATTGCGCATCATTGGAAAGATTGATGGGTTGAATCTCCCGAATGCCCTTCGCAGAATGCGGACATGTTCTTTGCCTCCTTTCGCTGCTACCTCAGCCTGTTTGGACATTCGAGGTCGCTCTGTACGAGCACACCAAGGTGAAGTTACTGGGAGCCGGTATTTATGTCTATGGCGTACTTGCACAACGCGACAGTTGTCTACGTTAAATGGTATAGCGTTTGCAACTGACCAGTTCGACACCGTGTTAAATCGCACTGGAACCGTTCATGGTCGTCCTGTCCACCGATCATTCGCAATATCTTGCTTTCAGCAGCGAAAAATAGGAAATCGGTAGCAACTTACCTCGCCACATCGCTAATGAACACCAAGAATAGACGGGTCTAAGCAACGAGTCTTGTGGTACACTACACTACACATCAATTACATCGGATAATTATTCTCGGACTCTCACCTCTAACCTTCGTTCATGGAGGAAATCGCTACTCAAACACAGGATTGGGTCGCCAGTGCCGTAATTCCGAAGCTTATGAAGGAGAATTCGATGGTCTAAGCAACCAAACGCTTTTGGAAAATCCAGGTAGATGATCACGACTCCTGCTCCATCGTTAACAGCTTCAGTCTAGTAATTATGTGCAATTAATAGTTTAGTATTACACGAATGCTTCTGACTAAATCCTTGCTGATCTGGAACTATTTAGTTGTGGCTTTCCAGATGCTGCATCAGCGCATCTGCAATGATTGATTTCATAAATTGGATAGTATAGAATGTAAAGTTATTGGACGTTAGTTAGCAGAGCCAGTGCGGCTACCTCCTTTATGGATAGGAGTGCTGAACCCTCGCTTCCATACTGGTGGAAAATGGTTCTTTTCTAGACATCGTAGATAGAAAAGAGAAAGTGGTTCTGCTAGAGCACTAGGTACTGCCTGCAGAGCCTTTGGTCGGATGTTGTCGACTCCAGGAGAACGGTGGATACGCAACGATAAGTACTTCACCAACACAGCTTCCATAGTGAAAATGATGTTGTCTAAACGCCACGGTGGATTAATAGAAACGAGAAGAATGTTTTAGCCCTTTAGCTGCTGGAAAGTTTGGGAGTAATGAAGCCGCAGGAGATCAGCTGTTTCCATTGCTGATTGCGTGCATCCATCAGCCGTGACTAGTGCTGGAATCCCCCGCTTCACCTTTCGAAGACCAGTAACGTGCCTGTACAGAAGTTTGCAGTTCGTACAGAATCGCTAAATAACTCCTGCTAATGAGTGACTTTGTCTTCGCGGATCAATTTCATACAGAATTTAAGATGTGTCACGTATTCAATCTAGCATACGACATTCGAGTATTCTTTGTGATCTCGCCATGTCAAATCCCTCCGGGACATTCGTTTACGCGTTCTGCTCCTCAGAAATGACATACTTTTTCTTGGTTTCGAAGGACTTCTGTTCTGATGCGTGCGCTACCGGTGTGCTAAACCTCCTTGGAAAGGTTTCCCAGGCAACATCTGGTGGGAATGAGGTTAAGAAAGTCTAAGGCGTATCCCTAACTAGCTTAGATAACACATTGTAGTGTGTAACAGCATGCACTTTATCAACCTCCTTTTCAGGATACTCCGCATAGCATATATAGTCAAAGAGTAGAGTAACATGATCGCTACGACTCAGGGGTGTACTTGTTACTTTCCCGTCAACCATGATTTCTGCGTTAGTGAGCACAATATCCAGTATCGACGGCTTGTTAGCCGTTCGAAATCTGGTGGGAGAGGTTACGTGGTAGTACAGAGGGTGGCTAGCACTAACTCTTGCAAGCAGGCTTTAAACGGCGTAATATCGGTTGCTGGCATTTTCATGTCATACACGTTAAAGTCCCCAGCGATATGAATGTGGGTGTAGGACTTGTTCAAAGTCAACTGAAAGACGTGGTTCAGTTTGGAGTCCATTTCCGACGTCGAGTTTGGTGGGTGGTAAATCCCGGCTAGTAGACATGTGTCTTTGTTTCCGAACCATGAGCAGCTCTGATTTCCGGGTGATCGACAACTTCCCATCGGAAGTTTGTATTATAGTGACAAAGCACACTGCCACCTCTTCCGTTTCTCGTGGTCCGAAGAAGCAGCATACCAGGTACATTGATCGCAGAATCGATTACCTCAAGTTTCAACCAGGTCTCTTTAATTATGACGAGGTACCGCGGTTGTGAGGCATATAGTTCTCTAAGTTCGGCCAAATTACATAAGAGTCCTTGGGCGTTTGTTTACATTAAATAAGGCCTTTTATGAAGAGTGCTTTGATGGATGTGAACTTTGTGTTAATTTTTAAGCCGGCCTTTAGGTGGCCGGCCATTAATCATTTTTTAATTTATGTATTCCAAGCAAGTTACATGGCATTATTGAACTTTCCTAAACAGAACTTGAACTCATACTGTGCTCTGTCCTGTTGTGTACCATGGGTGCTGTTGTGTCGGTCTCCCCGCATGACTGTGCAGATAAAGAATTTGCAACGTTTGCAAGTTCCATGGAGATGCTAACGAAATTTGGCCGTTCGCCTTCTGACTTTAGTCACATCTCTGTTGGCAACTTAGCTCGGAAGTTTAAGCAGCTATCCAACAGAACTTGCGGCATTCCCTCGGAGTGTCATATTACTTTCATTAGTCTTGGACCGCAGCCTTTGTAGTTAGATGATGACGGAACAATTGTCAGGGATTTGGCAATAACATTGTCAATGGTGTGTGCTTCGCGGAGGTGGCCCCACTGCTCTCCGTCATGTGTTTGCGCATCGTGATCAGAATAATACAGAAGCGCGGGAGCACCATGAACCAATCTTGTTTTCCTGCTATCCCTATTAGGAATGCCGCTTTTGGTCACCTACTTATTTTGGGCGATCTTTCCAAGTTGGATCAGGTAATATGCGCACTCCGCTCGGAGGGTTGCGAACACGAACTGCTGAGAGCAGGACTGCCTATGTCTCGTCTGCCAAGTCCAGTGTTACGCGAATAATTTGAGGTTCGGTAGCGTGCACTGAGGTCGAGTGACGCGCTACGCGTTGCGGCATTGCAGGCTCAATCCGAATAAAGATCGCACCACAGATGGAACTCCATTGGTTTTGATCGTGTTGCAGCTTACCTTATATTGTGCCAGATTTGGACTCGGAAACATTGGTGCATGCGCGAGTTAACGCAGCGTGGTTTTGTATAGCGTGTGTTGGCTTTATAGATTTCGCCGGCAAGTTGTGTTGTTTAGCATGCACCACTGGAGTTGACTGTGAAAGCTGCTTTGCGCCGTGCACGCTAGGTTCAGAATATGGACCTATGTGTGTCGCTCCCGGTGTGCTTGTCGAGGCAATCGATGCGTGCGTTACCTGCTTGTTATCTGCACCGGATTGTCTTCGGCACTGAGCTGTCGATGTCATGGCTGAATCTTAAAATGATGCTCTATGGTTGGGGAATTGGAAGCAGCCATGTTTGAGGCTTGTCCACTTATGGATGTGAGGTGACCCAGTATATTTAGAGTCACAGACGCTGCAGTGCAGTTGGAAGCTCTAACTCTCTTCTTCGGCTTAGCTTCAGAGATTACGTTGGCTGGGTGAGGTATTATCGTGGACATATTTACCTTCATGGAATCGATCTTAGTATTTAAAACACGTGCGATTATCTCAATCATGCAGTGGCACTTTTTCATGAGCAAATATTTGACAGTTGAAACGGCTTGACTTGTTGGGCAAAATTAAATTGTGTCAGCAACTTTGTTTGTCTTTCTCACTGCTTGGACTCATTTACCTACATATTGCAAACAGTACGACCTAATGCAGCTAGAACAGGTTGCACTGATCTTTAGGAATTTACTGCTTTCGTCTGCGCAACGTAGGCGCCGTTGAAGCATTGGAATATCAGTCTTCTTCTTATTGTTTGCAGTAAGGCCTATTTGAACGCTCACCTTGATAAGGGTTCTTTACGTCATGCGTGACGCACGAACAGCTCAGAGCAGTCCAGGTATACAAATGCGCCCCTTCTCTGTCATTGGCTGTCTGTGTGCAGATTTCTATGGCTGGCGGAATATTTTAGTTTAGGATCGATTTCTGCGGAATTGGAGTTTCTGTGCATTTAGGCTGTTGCTGCTCTGAATATATCCCATAAATGCCTATGCAACTATACCTTCCCTTTCTTGGATAAAACTGGAAGGTGATTGACTGCACGGTATTTCGAGAGCTCCGGCAACTACTTTTCTTGTACATAGAAATTAATAGTCCATATTTCCACGTTTTTGGAACCTACATTTCGTCTAGACCACGTTGAAAGAACCGAGCTTATGATTCAGTACGTTTTTTTCCGCTGGCTTCAATAACTTCGATTTGACGTCGTTCACGCAAATTGAGCTGTACATGCGCAATGTCATTAGCGCTTTCGTCTAATGGTCTGCCGTGAACGATACATGATTTAACCCGGATGTCCATGGAAGCTGTATCAAAAGCGGATAAATTATAATGCAATACTGAAAGTATGGATGAAGTGTTGCCGAAACAACTTGGCTGCATTGTTGCGGGTTGCGCCGTACCACCTTTTGCGCGTGAAACTGGGATCCTAGGCTACAAAATGCGGAGCTTGTTGACGGGCGTATACGGCAACTTCTGCTGGTGCTGGAGTATTTCTATGCGGATCAAATTGACGCAGTGGTTGCGGTAAGTGGTGTATTCTTCCTAGGTCAGGTCACTTGGACAGAGTAGTAAGCGCATCAGGCTGAATATCGTAAGTCCGTACATTTTCTAGTATTGCTCCACAGGAACGATTTGATTGCTTCGGGATTAAGATCGTGCTTGTTGACGGAGGGACTTGAACTAATGAACAAATGCAGTGATCGGATTACGGATAAGCCTTCCTCTTAGTTGCAAGTATTTCTCTTATCCAACCGTAGTTAAATCAGGACACATTTTCCACCCATTGAATTTAAATATTGCAGTATTGACCTTGCATTTAGATAGGCGTTGTTGGCTCACTGCAAAACAGTAATCTCTGTATCTATGCTGCAGAATTTGTCCGACGTGCATTTAGAATTCAGGACGTCCACACAACAATTACGATGGTAAATCTTTATCCAAGATTGTTCCGCTGTCTGCGTCAACCATTATACTCGGAGAATTAGAAAGCGGGTTAGAAAGTTTTAGTTCCTGGGAAACGGCGAAAGTGTTGCAGGAAACATTATGGTCGACGATAAGACTATTATTTTGCTGAAGAAAACGTGTAGCTTTTGCCGCAGCATGTGCTGAAATATCCGGAGCCGGTTAAGACCTAGCGGTCAAGGGTAAATACTTTTTCAGTTTTTGGATTCTGTCAACAGGTTAGAAAGGAACAAGCTCTTGAGCACAGGAAGCTTTGGCTGGTTTACCTGATAGGTGTATTACTTAGCTTAACGGCACCTACTGCAATGCCGGCTGATTAAACGCATGTTTTCTTCACAAAGCATGACGTTTAACCTTAACACTGGAAGTAAACACTTGATTAGGAATAGTATCTGTGAATTTCAGACTCCCGGAGCGATTGGGGTTAGGTTATGTTGGAACCAGAACACGTTTCCGTGATGCCGTGTAGAATCTACACTCTTGATTGGGCTTCCTTTAACAAACAGCCACAGGTTATATCGACAACCCAGTGAAAATATCATGGACCAATGCTAACAATGCAAATGAGTTGCATAGTTTGGCCGGGCAGATGAGAAATTGTCCAAATAGTTTTGGATAGTAAAACAGTTAAGCCGATTCGAAAGCGACTAAGACAACGGCGCCAGTGATCCTGTAATTGCTTTAAGCCCTGCCGTTTGATTGGTACGAGAACGCTGCCAGCGTTTCACGTACTTTTAGGGAGCCAGTCATTAAAACCTATTTGAAATTATTTGTAACTCATCTGAGACTTTAGTTATGCAGGCCATGGACTTGAATGAAATTATTCGAAAACTGAAGGATCTGTAAGGCAGAATGACTCAAAATCCTATGTTTTGATTAACCGCCTTGGCAACTTGAAGAGCAGTACCACAGACACCGAGCACGCACCATCATGTCTGGCGTGCACGGGGCAAAACCTCTTTGAGCAATGTCCTGGACTTCATGCCACAGACATGGCCGAACGCTTATTGAACGTATATGAAGAAGCTTTGGCTAACGGTGTCAAGCTATTAACCGTACACCTGCAAACTGCATATGCAGCTTTATTTGCGGACTCAATTGGTTGCTGTTAGAAGCGGCACCCTCTTACATGTGGTATAATGAGCTAACTGAACTCAACAATAGCAGAATCGAATAAGTTACTGGCTCTTATAGCCGGATAGCGCTAAAATTTGATAAAGTTATATCTATTGGGAAGAAAATGACATTTTGACCGTTGTTTGCCCAATATGTATTGCGGAAGGATTACTTACCAACCAAACTGCCAGTCATGCAGATAACAATGGTTTCCGGTTATTTATACGTCTGTGCTTCTAAAGTGTACAATTACAACTGCATCCCTTGGACGGGACACGTCTCTGCGTGCTCAGACGAAAGGTAGCCTACGCGCAAGGATATTGCTGTAGCCAAAACGCTTTCGCGTTTTGGAGCACTCTAAAGAACTTCAGTTCATCGCCTACTGTTATTAAAAATACGGAGCTTGATTGCTGATATGGAAATCCTTCTAAGATATTTACCATACAAAATG
>CALYDF020003343.1:0-17411 GCA_944474145.2 Dicrocoelium dendriticum
TTGTATATGATGTAAGGGATGTAACAGATGAGAACAAAAAGTGGTCGTTGTTGTATCTACACGTACACTAGTCCCCTGCACGCAGGGTCTTGAACAAACACGACCAAAGCCCCGAACGAGGAAGCAGAACTCTACAGGTACGCAACACAAACTTCTATTGACGCCAACGGTACATGCACTCAGTATTTTCAAAACAACCCTGGTATTGATCGCGAACGGACAGGCATCCAATCACAAGCTACGAAGTGCGGTCGTGGTAAGGCCCGCGCGTACGGGCTACCACAGTCGTTTTCTGAAATGCAGTGTATGTATGTATGTATGCAAACCCATGCTGAGGCTGATGTTGCATTCTTGATGCTTCTTCACCGCAGTTGGGCTAAACCAACTTACACTTAAACTAGGTCTTTTTCAGCTGGATAAATTTCATTCCGCTTTATTTGGTTTGTTCTGCCTCCCTGAATAATGTTCTATTAACTGGCCACGTTGCTTACACTAATTGCGCTTATCTTCGGTAATTTTGTTGCGTTTGTAGCATTTTAAGTAACTTGTGGACATTTCTTACTTTTCACGGATTTGTTGCTGACCAACTTACTTCATATGGTAATTTAGCGAAGAGTTATGCCACCGTATCTGTATGCATTATTGGATTTATTTTATTTCAGCTTGTCGTTTAAATTGAATGGCTGTTGTTTGATATCCCTGGTATGGTTGCGCTTGATGTGTATGTTGACAAGGTGCCTACCTGTCTATTACCCACTACATCGTTCATACTGGCTCCAGCAGACAGTTGGTCGTTGCTGGAGTGGACGGGGAGCACGGTTCTTGTGGCCGTGCTAGGCTCAAAGAGCGGTTCCATGCACTCAGTGTGGAGCGGACTACGGTCCAGCCACCGCCTTGTGTGCGGTTAATTCCCCAAATACAGCGTGCTTGTGTTTGCCTGTGAAGGAGTGTGGGCCGGCTCCGTTGATGAAACGTGGTTCCCATCCGCATGCCTCCCGGTCTTATTCCTTCGGGTTTACACTGGATATGGGGTATGTGGTTGGAGCTGTGGGTGGTGCAGCGCAAGCCATCCATGGTCCCTCTGTAGGCGCAGGCGTCCTGTGGCTTGCCACAGTGACAGGCAAATCCGAAACCGGATGCCGCCAACCATGTATGTATGTTGTGCCCCATGCTGAGACTGATGTTGCATTCTTGATGCTGCTTCACCGCAGTTGGGCTAAACCAACTTACACTTAAACTAGGTCTTTTTAAGCTGGATAAATTTCATTCCGCTTTATTTGGTTTGTTCTGCCTCCCTGAATAATGTTCTATTAACTGGCCACGTTGCTTACACTAATTGCGCTTATCTTCGGTAATTTTGTTGCGTTTGTAGCATTTCAAGTAACTTGTGGACCTTTCCTACTTATCACGGATTTGTTGCTGACCAAGTTATTTCATATGGTAATTTAGCGAAGAGTTATGCCACCGTATCTGTATGCATTATTGGATTTATTTTATTTCAGCTTGTCGTTTAAATTGAATGGCTGTTGTTTGCTATCCCTGGTATGGTTGCGCTTGATGTGTATGTTGACAAGGTGCCTACCTGTCTATTACCCACTACATCGTTCATACTGGCTCCAGGAGACAGTTGGTCGTTGCTGGAGGGGACGGGGTGCACGGTTCTTGTGGCCGTGCTAGGCTCAAAGAGCGGTTCCATGCACTCAGTGTGGAGCGGACTACGGTCCAGCCACCGCCTTGTGTGCGGTTGATTCCCCAAATACAGCGTGCTTGTGTTTGCCTGTGAAGGAGTGTGGGCCGGCTCCGTTGATGAAACGTGGTTCCCATCCGCATGCCTCCCGGTCTTATTCCTTCGGGTTTACACTGGATATGGGGTATGTGGTTGGAGCTGTGGGTGGTGCAGCGCAAGCCATCCATGGTCCCTCTGTAGGCGCAGGCGTCCTGTGGCTTGCCACAGTGACAGGCAAATCCGAAACCGGATGCCGCCAACCATGTATTCGACATGCCCCATGCTGAGGCTGATGTTGCATTCTTGATGCTTCTTCACCGCAGTTGGGCTAAAGCAACTTACACTTAAACTAGGTCTCTTTAAGCTGCATAAATTTCATTCCAGTTTATTTGGTTAGTTTTCCCTATCTGAATAGTCTTCTATTAGCTGGCCACATCGCTTACGCTAATTGCGCTTATCCTCGGTAATGTTATTGCGTTTGTAGCATTTTTGAGTAACTTGTGGACATTTTTTGCTTATCACGGATTCATTGCTAACCAACTTACTTCATATGCTAACTTAGCGAAGAGTTATGCCACCCACCGTATCTGTATGCATTATTGGATTTATGTTATTTCATTTTGTCGTTTCAAGTGATTGGCTGTTGCGTGCTATCCCCGGTGTGGCTGCGCTTGATGTGCATGTTGACAAGGTGCCTACCTGTCTATTACCCACTACCTCGTCCATACTGGCTCCAGGAGACAGTTGGTCGTTGCTGGGGGGGACGGGGTGCACGGTCCTTGTGGCCGTGCTAGGCTCGAAGAGTGGTTCCATGCACTCAGTGTGGAACGGACTACGGTCCAGCCACCGCCTTGTGTGCGCTTGATTCCCCAAATACAGTGTGCTTGTGTTTGCCTGTGAAGGAGTGTGGGCCGGCTCCGTTGATGAAACGTGGTTCCCATCCACATGCCTCCCGGTCTTATTCCTTCGGGTTTACACTGGATATGGGGTGTGTGGTTGGAGCTGTGTGTGGTGCAGCGCAAGCCACCCATGGTCCCTCTGTAGGCGCAGGCGTCCTGTGGCTTGCCACAGTGACAGGCAAATCCGAAACCGGATGCCGCCAACCATATACATCTACATTGGCAGCAATATACGTATACACATGCATAACATTATCCATCCAATCAAATATATTTATCCTCATCTACATAAGTACCATACCTGTAAACGAGTGCCTCGCCTCCTCGAGAACAGAAGCTTCATATGCTTATTATCAGGCGGTACATACACACATGCATATATATGTATATATATAGATATAGTTATATGTATAGTTATATATATATAGGTATATATATATACCTATATATATACCTATATATAAGACTATACCTATATAACTATACCTATATACCTATATATATATATGTACATGTGTGTGTGTACCGCCTGATAATAAGCATATGAAGCTTCTGTTCTCGAGGAGGCGAGGCACTCGTTTACAGGTTTGTTACTTATGTAGATGAGGGTAAATATATCTGATTAGATAGATAATGTTATGTATGTGTATACGCATATTGATGCAAATGTAGATGTATATACATACGTATATATATATATATATATATATATATATATATATAGAGAGAGAGAGAGAGAGAGAGGTATACATATATATAGTTATCTATAGATATATATATAGGTATACCTGTATATATAGAATTACAATTATAAATATATATATATACATCCATACACAGATACGTTGAACATTAACGCAGCTGCTTGCAAATTTACTTACGTAAATAGACATATGTGTGTAAATACCCACATTTGCATTTCAGAATCACGGGTAAAATCACCCTAGTTTATACGCGGTTAAGATATTTATCTCGCAATATGAACATGTTCCACACGACCCTTACTTGCGTAACACTTAGCAACATACTCAAACTAACAACAAACCATTCGCACAGTTACGTATTCCCTTTCACCGATAACAATAATTAATCCCTATCACCTCATGATCATTTACCAGTACCCGTTTACAGACTAGACATTACGGTAACATAATATAGCCGTTACCCTACATTCCGTATTAACTTTGGTTATTTCATTCCGTATTTCCTCAACTAAGCACATAGAGATGCCCTCGTCATCCCAGTTACTCCTTTCGCACCTCTTACCATTTACCAATTCACATTGACTTACAGCTTGCCTTCAAGACATGCAAAGTAACTTTCAAACCTATTAATTACGTATTTCCCATCATTAGAAATAAACTTCGTACATGTCTTGCTTTAGAATCTCGCATTTCATATCTTCCGTGAGCATTGTTAGTGAGACTAAAATTCCGTATAGCTTTCTCAACCATTTATCTACACCATTGTTAAAAGTGATTCCTGTTTACAGTACACGGTTAGTTGCGGTTTCAATAGATGCAACATTTTAATGCGTTACATTATCAGAAATACCGGCATATCTGTTGACCGCATTTTCTGCACATTCCCATCTGTTGATTTTCCGCCACCATCTCGGCCTTCCTTATTTCAGTAACTTTACCTCAGTAAAATGTTTACACGCCATATCCTATGTAGTACTACTAAACGATTTATATTAATTTACGCTAACTAATCATGGCATTATGAGGGCAATTCATTCACGCCGCAAAATGGGTGTACCAATTGGCACCACAGAAATTCAAATTTAACAGCGTTAGTGCAAAGAGAGGTTCCCATCCACCATGATGACAGTTATAAATGTGGCGCCAAGTGATTTCCAATACTCCTGTAGTCCATCACAACAACTACCTATGAGAACCACGTTAGCCGTTTTCAATACAAAACATACACCAGGTTAACATGTGTATGCTATGTATATATGCAAACCGCCATTTAATGGCAACCTCTTTGCGGATGACTTGAAGCTAGTCAGCAGGGGCAACCGTGCAACACTGGCCAAGGATATCATCAGTGTGGCAAACTGGTCGAAGCAATGGGACTTGCCCTTGAATGCAAGCAAGTGCCAAATTCTGACCACTAGTAGAGACGTACTTGCAGTTCAGACTTCCTTTGGGCCCTTCCCCTTACAATGCACTACCCAGGCACGCGATTTAGGAGTCATCATGACGAGCAGCTTCAAGCCTTCGATGCAATGTCGATACGCCGCCAACAAAGCGCGACGAGAATTGTTTCGCCTCAGGAGGGCTCTGTGTAATACCAAGCCAGAAGTGTTCCTGCCACTATACAAAGCAGTGGTTAGGCCACACTTAGAGTATTGTGTTCAAGCTTGGTCGCCCTATCTCCGTGATGATGTTCTTTGCCTGGAGAAGATACAAAGACTAGCAACCAGGATGGTTGAAGGTCATCGGGGGAAGCCGTATGAAGATCGCCTAAAGAGCCTGGGGTTGTTTTCCCTTGAACGGCGTAGACTGAGAGGCGATCTGATAGAAACATTTAAGATCATGAAGGGCTTCAGTGCCATCGTGCCCTCTGATTTATTTGAGCTGGCTGATTCTGAACGCTTGCGTGGACATCGCTTGAAGCTCAAACAACAGAGAGCTAGACTGAACGTCAGGGCTAAGTTCTTCTCAAATCGTGTAGTGCGCAACTGGAATAAGTTGCCTTCGGAACTAATGGATTGTGAGACTGTGGTTGCCTTCAAAGCAGGCCTAGACAGGTGCTGGCCGCGTATTTTTCCGGAATTAATATAATCCTATCCAATTTATTCGCATTGTTATCCGATGTTGATCCTTGTAAAAGCAAAGATTGCTCTCGCTTTTGCTTCATTTCTTTTTGCAGAGGCAAGGAGAGGCGATCAAAAGTCGAAGTATCGGGGGCTCTGGTTCGCTTACCGGTACAAGAAGCTGGACGCTCGTTAGGCGGAAGCCTGTATCGTCCACGGATTTTGACCTGACCTGACCTGGCCTAGCATACCTACGGAACCGAACCCGTGGCTAGGCAAATCTCAGATGTGAGAGTCCCGGTCCGATCGAGATTTTTGGTTGAAATAACGTGGAAAACAGTGTTTGAATAAACACCTGAAACGAAATTTGACTATTGTCAAATTTCCTCTAATCCAAGATATCTTCGGTCGATTAAAGTAGTACTGGCCAAAAGGTCTCCTTGACGCTAACTGGTAATTTTGCGGTTGTTCCTTTTTTAATCCCGTTTTACAGCCTGTTTTGCTTTTAATTGTGGTCGTTTTACGGTTGTATACGTGTTTTATATTCTGCTCTGTTTTCCACTTCAATATGGTCGTCTCGCGAAGAACCGAGGTGGATGAACCCCTTGCGTCTTCGTTTGATGAGTCAAATGCAGCTTGCAGCAATTCTGCCTGCTCAAGGCCAGTCACGGATTCATCTGGTGGTATGCAGTGTGATGTTTGCTCTCCTTGGTATCACGAAAGTTGTACCGGCCTCCGAGCGAACCAGTACAATATGCTATCATCCAGTGAAAACCTGTTTAAATGTGTTGATTGTTGCGCTCAGAAAGCGTTGCTCCCGGATTTCACCTGTGCTGTATTCAAAGCACTAGCGTCCAGATTCACAGTTGTTGAGAGGGCATTAGCCGAGCTTGCCTCTTGCCTCGCTCAACTCTAAAGTGGATTTGCTGATGAAATCCCTAAATATTGCGAATATGGACGCTGTAACGGACTGTCCTTCTGCTGGCAGTCCAACCGTTGACGAGGCGTTCATCCTACCGGACGCCTCAGTTCACGTGGATATAACTGACACAGGTGCCTCGGACGGCATTGTTTACCCACCCCAAATGGAAGGCGAGTCACGGGCTCATGGGCTATTGAAGAATAAGCGTAAGAGGACAAGGAAAGCGCGCAAACCCTCCGCCCCCAAACCGGAAGGTGACAAAATGCTCAAGAAACAAGCGCCTGATTTGGAAACCACCTGGTGTTGCACCTCACTCAGTGAGACAAGAGGTGCCGTCGCCTTGGGTCCTACCGATTCCTGTCAAACAACCATGTGGCGTGGATGGTAGAGCATGTGGTGTAAATACACCTCGTCGAGGCGATTCTTACCCAGATAGCAGTGTGATTTTCAGAAACGTCAGAGTCCACTGCCGCTCTTCCCACCGAGCGCATGCTTGATGATCTTGGTTGGCTTAAAGTTTGCGTGACCAGGCTTTTACTACCAGGTTTCCCTGGCGTTACTGTCAGGAAGCCCATCAGGTTGGGGAACGTTCCGGTTGGTCAACCAAATCCTCGACCCCGTCTGCTTAGGGTGTTCCTCTCCACCCCAGAAGAGCGCAGGGCCTTACTGAGATTCGCCTTCAAGCTCAAAGATACTAACGCTAGTGTGCAACCAGGCCTTCCGTTAGCGGATAGGTTAAAGTTAAAGGAATTCATCAGGGACCTAAAAGCCCGGTGTGCAGCTGTCGAGCAAGGTCTCCGATTAGTGGGTTTTCAGGTGGTCAGCCGGTAGTCCTTTTCCGCCCTGCCAGAACCCATACTGCTTGCGCACGACCCAGGGCTGGTCGCGCCGAAGCCCTCCAAGTAGTACTTAGTGACGTGCGTAGCCTGAAGAACAAGATGTGCGAGGTGGGTCTGCTCGTAGACAAATCTCGTCCAGATATACTTGCTTTCACTGAAATGTGGCTGTCTGAGAAAATCACAGATGGCGAAGTATATCTGCTTGGCTACGCACTGTTCCGCGCTGACCGTTCCACTGGCCGTCAAGGGGGTGGTGTAGCTCTTTATGTGACTTATCACATCGACGTATTGTGGACCAGCGTTTTTCAGTCTCTCGACAAATCTGTTGAGGCCCTCACAGTCTTGATTTGCGCTTCCTCGGTTCAGGTTACGGTCGTGTTAGTGTATAGAAGCCCTATGAGCACCTCCAATGGAATCATTGAGTTTATACGCACTCACTCTGCGAACAAGTGTCTGGTGCTGGGAGACTTCAACCTCCCAGAGGTTTGTTGGGATGATCTATCTTGCAGTTCGGCTTTGGAATCGTTCGGTACAGAACTGCTAGACTTGACGCTGCAGGTACCACTACACCAGTTCGTGGACCTCCCCACTAGGTACATGAGCAATCAGCAGCCGTCCATTTTAGATCTTGTTTTTGCTAAGTCACTTGACTTTGTAAATGACATTAAATACTACTCGCCTCTTGGCGCTAGCGATCACGTTTGCTTGTCTTTTCAGTGTGCTCTCATCAGGTCTTGCCAAGCTACTACCAGTTGGTATCCGAACATTTGGGCCGCGGACTTCCAAGCGATGCGGGATAAAGCTAGGTCATCGCCTTGTGTGATATCTGAGACCGATACTGTTCACATAGCCTGAGAAAAACTTAAGGCTCACGTCTTCCACATTTCTGCACCTTACATCCCACTGGTAAAAAGAAAGGAATCGAGAGCACATCCTTCGTGGATAGATTCCTCGGGGAACGACCTGCTAAAGAAGCGGTTTAGATGCTGGCGAGCATACCGAACAGCTCCGTCGAACAGCACGTTTGACAAGTATCGGTTGGCTCGAAATGAGTGCAAGCTACATCTTAGGTTGGCCCGGCTTCAGTATGAAAAGGGCTTAGCTGATACTGCCTCGAAAAATCCCAAGAAATTCTTCGCTTACGTTAAACGACGCTGTGGTGCAAACTCGCCCATACCACCATTGCTTCGAGGAGATGGGACCCATGCCTTTAACGATTATGACAAGGCATACGTGCTTGATAAGCAATACTCACGCGTCTTTGTCCATGAAACAAATACGCCATGCAGAGTTAGCTTCAAGAGTCTCTGAGGACTGTTGTCTGGCGGAAATTCCTGTAACTGAGTCCTAAGTTCTCCGGTTGCTAAGAGAGGTAAACCCAACTAAGGCTTCCGGGCCAGATTCCGTTCATCCAAAATTGTTGCATGAATTGGCAGTGGAACTCAGTGGACCTCTGACTTGTGTGTTTCAGAAGTCACTCAACAGCTGTATCTTGCCTACCGAATGGAAGGAGGCTGTTGTCTGCCCGATTTTCAAGTGCGGTGACAAAGACCTACCGGCTAATTACAGGCCTGTCAGCTTGACTAGCGTGGTCGTTAAGTTACTTGAAAAATTAGTACGAGATACAGTGGAGAACCATTTAAATAGGTTTAACCTGTTTTGCGTCGAGCAACATGGTTTTCGCAAAGGATTTTCGTGTCAGACGAACTTGCTGGTAGCTCGTGAGAGCTGGGCTGAAGCCGTAGACAGTGGACATGCGGTGGATGTGGTGTTCATTGACTTCGCCAAGGCCTTTGACACTGTCCCCCATTCGCGACTCTCACTGAAGTTGAGGTCGTATGGAATAGCTGGTCGCGCTCTCCAGTGGGTGTCAGCTTTTCTGGATGGACGGGAACAGTGTATTCGTGTGGGAAGCAGTCTTTCGTTTCGACAAGCTGTACTTAGCGGCGTTCCGCAAGGCTCTGTCCTAGGTCCGCTGCTTTTTCTGTCTACGTGAATGACTTGCCGGAGGAGCTTGAGGTACCATCGCTCTTATTTGCTGATGACCTAAAGCTCTGGAATATTGTTGATATCCCTGGAGGTCCTGTGGCTCTTCAACGGGCTCTGGATAGACTCTGGGAATGGTCTGTCTTGTGGTTGCTGCCCATAAACCGGGCAAAGTGTTCAGTGCTGCGTATCGGAGCGTCTGCTTCCTCCACAAGTTATGTGCTCGATGGGAGTGAACTTCCTCACGTGACTCATCAGGTTGATCTAGGTGTCGTCCACTGTTCCACACTACACTCTGGCGACAACTGGAAGAAGGCGGCTAGTAAAGGGTTCCGGATGTTGTGGTTTATCCGTCGTTCTTTTGGGACCCTAACCGCTGATGTGTTTGTGAAGCTTTTCTCAGCGTTTGTGCGACCCCACCTAGAATATTGCGTCCAGGCCTGTCCACCATGCCTTGTCCGGGACAAAATGGCACTAGAAAGGGTGTTGCGTGTCGGTACTAGGTTGGTCAAGGGATTACGAGGGCAAACGTACCCCGAACGCCTACTTAGTTTGGGGATGCAGTCAATGCACTATCGAAGGATTAGAGGGGACCTAATCCTAACCTACCGTATTTTGACTGGGAAGCTTGGCCCTGATTTGTCCATGCTATTTAGTCCTGCTAGATTATCTGGTCTTCGCGGGCATTGTATGAAGCTGGACAAACCGCGGTCCGATCGAGTTAGAGCGGAGACACGGTTATCACGTCGAGTCATCGAGCGCTGGAACCTGCTTCCAGAAAATGTTGTCAAGGAAGCTACGGTTAAGGGGTTTGAGCGTCAACTAGACGCTCTTGGGTGGCAACACGAAACCTTTCCTTTTTCCTGACTAATTCTTGTCTTCATACTTCGATTCTATTTTTTTCCTCTCCATTTGTATTATTCGCTTCTTTTAACTGATTTTCCCTACTCTCATACCTTCGCTTTTTCTTCCTCTCTTACTTACTTCACGTAACTGACATAGCTGGGACGGCTAATGTAAGGAACGTAGGCATTAAATTGGTGGACCATGGTGTTTTTTCGGGTGTTTTCCTTTTAGACGTCGGTTGGTGCATCCCGACTGCCTGGCTGGGGTCCTAAGGACGGTGAACACGTTTGGTTGGACACACTTGCTGATATGGCTTGGAGTCGGCCCCATTGGCGTCTGTGTTGTGAGTTCCTTTGTCCATCCCCCTCCAATCACGATCTCACTTGTTAGGCATAATATGACTCTCTTTTACGACAGCCAGCTGTTAGCTCTCCTGAACGATGTCCATCCGTTACTGGGGACTCAGCGGGCGTGCCACTGTTTTTTTTTCTTGTCTTTTGTATTGTGGCACAATAGCTGAGGTGTTTTCCACCTCCAGCTAACGTGTAATGATGATGATGATGATGAAGATGTCGGAGCACCCCTATCCTCTCTTGGATCGACGACCCGCTCAAGAAGGAACACTTACGAGATTCATCCTATCGTTCCAGTCCCACTTGAACTTGAACTTGTACCATGCAACCCTCACCAGTTTATTGGTCTAACTGGTTGGTCAGAATCCCGGTCTGTACTGTCTTTCTGAGCTTTTACTTTCAAAGGAGAGTTTCGGAACCGTGTTTGCAAGTGTCGTGCAAAAAATTTGACTTTTGCCAAATTTCGCTTAATCCAACTAATTTTGGATCATCGTTTTCCCCGGATTTCGTCGTTCCCGTTTTCGGGTACTTACCAAACGTCATCCATCTTTTTCGGGGTTAGCCCCTAGTTCTTTTCCAGATATTTTTGTTTCGTAATCCGTTTTACGCCTTGTTTTAACCCGTAACTATTTGTGTTGACTGCCCTTCAGATAGCAGCTTGTCAGTTTTACGTTTACGTTCAACTTCAACCGTTTCGTTCCCATCTTGAGGATCCATTCTGCATTTACTGCTTAACGGAATGCTTTGATTGTTGTAAGGCTGTCACTTCTCGCTCGAAGGCCGTTCAATGTTCCTTCTGCGAAGGGTGGTTTCACATTGCATGTTATAACATCGGTCCAGATCTATACGATCCACTGCAAAGGATCATTTCCTCAGTCGTCATCTTTATTTGTGACCCTTGTCGGACTCGGCTGTGTCAGGCGTGTTTCGGAAGGTCTACCTCCAATCCGTCCATGTCCTTCCTGCCTCCATTCTGTGCAAAAGAAAAAGGATGAACCGCTGTTCCCTATTTTGCCTTCATCTGCTGCTGGCCCGGACACACCCCTTCATCCCCAGAACCATCGTCCATTGTCCGGCATTGCAAAGAACGCAAGGAAAGGACTTATGCAGTGGTAGCGGGTAGCAGCGTAACTCCGGTACCCATGATCCCAGAGGCTCCACTAAATAATCGAAGACGAAGAAGGCTGCAAAATCTAGGTCTACTTCGAACTCTTCTCAGCCACAATTAAAACATATTATCTATAAAGTGCATCAATTGGAGAATATGATCAAGGCAAAGCCTTACCTGTAAAAGCCGCATCAAAATGAAAAATGCCGATTTCCCGAGAGGGAACGATGTCTGATCATCATAAACGCCCCTGAGTCTATTAAGGAATCCTCGGCTGAAAGGATATTGGAGGACCAAACGTTTCTGAGGCGGATGGTTTCGTTACTGTTCGATGCTGGCGAAAAGGGCATAAACTTCGTTTCCGCTTTTCGCCTCGGCAGGAAGCAGGATGACTCCTCGAAAGTTCGCCCCCTAAAGGTGGTCTGTCAGGATGAAGAGGAATGCCGCCGTATCCTCCAGCGAACCTCACGTTTGAAAGGAGAAACGTTTTATGTTTTGAGAGACCTCTCCCCAGAAGATCGAGTTAAAATGAAGCAGGCCGTTGATGAACTACGAATCCGACGAGCAGCTGGTGAAAGCGACCTTCACATTGTGGATTTTCGAGTAGTAAAAAGAATCCCGAGGACTCGGTGGAGACCAATTTTCGTTCTCCCGGTGCACTGAGAATCAGGAGTGGATTGCGTGTGATATCGGCGAACGTGCGTAGTTTGAGAAACAAATTGGATGAGATACTGCTCATGACTTCGGAGCAAGAACCCGATCTGATGGCTTTTACGGAGACTTGGCTATCCTCGGATATTTCGGACTCGGAGGTGTTTATTCCAGGGTATCAACTATCCCGTGCGGATCGTCTAGGAGGGAGATCCGGGGGCGGTGTTGCACTTTACTGGAAGTCAGACCTTAAAGTTCACACAGTGGAAGCCATGTGTGATCTCGATGGAGGATCGGAAATCCTTTGGAGTAGGGTTCACGATGGGTTCCGACCGCTCATAGTGGGCGTTATCTACAGATCCCCCTTGGGGTCAGGATCCCACCTGATAGACTCTATGAGGATGCACGGGGGAGGCAAAGATTGTTTGATTGTGGGTGACTTCAATGCTCCGGCCGTAGACTGGGATGCACTTCATTGTAATTTATCTCCAGATTCTTTTGATACACGTTTATTAGAAATAGTCCTCGAATGCAATCTAACGCAACACGTTTTATCCCCTACCCGTTTTTTTCCAGGCCATGTGCCACACATCCTTGACCTTGTGCTCACACCTAGCTCATCAGATGTTTCCGCTCTAGCCATTCTTCAGCCTCTTGGCAAAAGTGATCACTGTGTAGTCTCCTTTTTGTGGACACGACAGTTAGCTATCAATGTCCAAGGAGCGCACCGCCGAAACTTCTGGCGAGCTGACCCCCTCCGCTTAAAATTGGCTGCCAGCCTCATGGACTGGAACATCCCTCATCAGTTGGATCTCGATGCTGCTTGGGACCTTTTGTGCTCCAAGATGATGTTTATCATTGATCGGGTTGTTCCAAGGGTCACAAAACAATTTTTCTCCAAAGGACCCCCATGGATAGATCGGGAAATGAAATCGCTCATGATGAGAAGGCGGAAACTTTGGGGCCGGTTCAAGTTCTCTCAGACGGCACAAGATTACGCGCATTACAAAGAGGCTAGAAATTTATGTACCCTGAGAAAGCGCGAGAAGCGAGAATTATATGAGCAGCATCTGGCCGAGCAATCTGTGGTTAATCCGAAAAAGCTTTTCGCATACTTAAAAAGAAGCACCAAAGCTGGCAACGGTATACCCGCACTGTATTCAAGCAAAGAGGACACCATGCTTCATGATGACATGGCGAAAGCTTGTCTACTAGCTTCGCAATACTCTTCTGTGTATACGACGGAGGCGCCATTAGCTGTTGAGGACACTTCCTATCACCCCTCTCCATTAGAGCATGTTGAAATTACCGCTGATAGAGTATTGGAACTGCTTCTTGACTTGAACTCGAATTCTTCACCGGGTCCCGATGGCTTGCATCCCGTGTTCCTCAAAGAGGTGGCGGAGTTCATTGCTGCACCAATTTGTCAAGTATTTCGTAGCTCACTTGAAGCAGGTCGTCTCCCAACTAAATGGAAAGCAAATGTCGTGAAACCCATGTACAAAGGTGGGAATCGCCAAGATCCAGTGAACTACCGACCGATTTGCCTGTCATCAATCCTCTGTAAAACCATGGAAAGGATTTTGAAACAGGCCTTGCATCTTCACCTTGAGAAATTGGACGTCATCTCTCCTGCTCAGCACGGATTTCGGAAGGCACGCTCTTGCATTACCAATCTGCTTGTTGCCCGAGAAAAATGGGCGCAGTCAGTGGATGCTGGTCATCGACTTGATGTAGTTTTTGTGGATTTTAGCAAGGCGTTTGATAGGGTTCCACACAAGCGACTTCTTATCAAACTTCGGCAGATTGGCATCGCTGGTAAATTGCTCGCCTGGATCGCGGATTTCCTAGATAACCGTAGTATGAAGGTGAGAGTTAACGAAGTCGACTCTGTTCCTGTTCTTATGACCAGTGGGGTTCCACAAGGCTCCGTACTTGGTCCCGAACTATTCAAAATCTTCATCAACGATCTCCCGGAGGTGCTCCAAATAGACTGCTTGATCTATGCTGATGATCTTAAACTTTGGTCGGAAGTATCCAGGCTTGAAGATGCTGACAGGTTGCAGCTGACGCTCGATCTGCTGCACGATTGGTCGGTCAAGTGGCAAATGCCTATCAATCGTGATAAGTGCTGTGTTCTCCCGATCGGTGATCAGGAACCTTTCGGTGCTTACCACATCGGTGGTTTTCTGTTGAAGAATGTGGTTGGTGAGAAGGACTTGGGTGTACTTATTTCTCCAGACCTAAGAACAACCCAGGACACGTTGCGGAAGGTAGCATCTGCCACCAGGATGCTCTGTGCCATACGAAGGTCGTTTTACAAATTGACTCCGCAGAACTTCAGGCTCCTGTTTTCCTCCCACGTTCGTCCAATACTGGAATACGGCCTACCTGCCATACACCCACTCACGAAATTTGAATGTGAGTTGATTGAGAAGGTCCAGAGGCGCGGATCCAAGTCTGTGTCTATGCTACGTGTTTTACCTTATCCCCTTCGTCTCCAATGCATGAACTTATTTACTCTGGACTACCGCCGTCGCCGTGGTGATTTGATTTATACTAGACGCATTTTAAGGGGCGATTTGGGGAAGGAGTTGCTGCAGTTTTTCCAGCTCAACACAGATTGTTCAACACGGGGCCACAGCTTGAAACTTTTCAAACCTCGGCGGAACCATATCCGGTCCGATATCGCGTTATCCACACGGGTTGTGAATGAGTGGAACAATCTTCCTGAATGTGTGGTAAGTGCCCAGACAGAGGAATGTTTTAAAGAACGATTGGACAAGTACATGCTGAGCATGCCTGGATTCCGCTGTTTTTGCTGCAGCTGCAACAATCCCTCGGGGAACACAGTTTAGCATCGACAGGTCATCCAGCCAATGAACGGGAGGTGATGGAGCTGACACGGGTCTTCCCTTCTGCTCTCTACAACTCTATGAACTCTATGACTGGAACGATAGGATGATCCTGTGAGTGTTCCTTCTTCGGCGGGTCGTTGAACCAGGAGTTGGTGAACTTTAAATACTGATGGACCTGAAGATCGCATCACACCCTGTCCAACCAATTAATGCCCACGTATCCTGCCCTAGCAGTCCCTGCTGGGCCGGTTACGTGAAGTAAGAAAGAGAAAGAAGTAAACTCAGAAGGCAAAAGTGAAAGTTGAAAGAGCTAAGCAAGTGGAATACCAAGATATTTGAGTCATTAAAATAGGAACTGAAAGGTGAAGTTTTGATGCTTGTTTCACACTCTTTGAAAACGTCATGTCGGATTCACAGAATACCAGTGCTGATGTGTCTTCGGCTGCGTTGATCAGCGAATTTAATGCTGTATGCGGCAGCGTGACTGACGAGTCTGGTGGCATGCGGTGCTATGTATGCAACTTCTGATGCCATGATCAGTACGCAATGCTCTCGACTAGCAATAGCATGCTGTTCAATTGTATTCTATGCCGTCGATCTACGCGTCTTGAGGTCACTGAAGAGACATCGAGCAACCTGGGGCTGGGTCATCATCATCACCACTATACACTTCAGCTAGAGGTTGGAAACACCTCAGCTACTGTGCCGCAATACATAAAGGAAAAGGAACATAAATACAACAGTTGCATGCCAGCTGAACTACCATCAACGGATGGACATCGTTCCGGTAAGCTACCAGCCGGCTGTTAGGCAAAAAGAAAAATTATTATGTTTTACGCTACGAAATGAGATCGTAGATAGAGGGGGAGGCTACAAAGGATGGGGAGGGACAAAGAAACACAGCAGGAACGCCACTGAGGTCGGCTCCTTGCCATGTCAGCAACTGTATCCAGCCGAACGTGTTCATCGTCTTTTGGACCCCAACCAGGGAGCCGTTACGCTCCAACCGAGGCCAGCTCAGAAGTGAGGGCCTTCATTCCTCTGGACCAAGTCATCGCTTAGCCACCTCTCCTCTTCTTCCATCCAGATCCCCGGCGAGCAAACAACCCACGTCGTGGAAGTCGGTGGTCTGGCATGCGCAACACGTGGCCCAGCCATCGGAGCCTGGTGCGTGAAATGACGATGCTGAGCGGTTCAGTTCCTTTTTCTGTGCCGTAAACAAGGCGTCGAACACGCTCGTTACTCACGCGGTGTTCCCACCAAATGTGAGCCAAACTGCGAAGGCACCGATGGTCGAACGTAACTAGTCTCTTCATGTCCGCATATCTTAGGGGCCAGATTTCGCAACCGTACAGTAAGGTCGAACGTACCGCTGCATTGTACGTTCCACCCTTCAGGGCAAGAGTGATGTCGCGCCGCCGCCATAGGTAGCGAAGATTAGCAAAAGCACTTCGAGCTTTTGCTATATGGTTCGTGATCTCGTCTTCGATCCCAAGGGAGCTGAACGACTTCTAGCTGATCCCCACCAAGGGTCAGCGCAGGAGGCGATCCCTGACAATCTTGGAGGAACGCTTTACATTTCGATGATGCAAAGCAAAGCCCGAAGCGGCTGACAGCCAGTGCTAATCTGTCCAGCGCGGCTTGGCACGTCTGGGAGCTGTCACAGATGTGCGCAATGTCGTCTGCCTACTCTAAGTCAAGAAGTCGTTCTCATGGGAGTAGCTCCACATCTTCCAAGTCATGTTCTGAAATGCCATCTCCATGACTTCTTCAATGGCGAAGTTGAAGAGGAAAGGTGACAGCGGGCATCCTTGTCTCACACTGCTGGAGATATTGAAGGGCGACGACAGCTTGCCGTAAGCTCTCACTCTACCCCTGCTACGCGCGTATAATGCTCGGACAATCTTTACCTATTTCTCTGGCACACTTTTCCTGATTAGACAGTTCTAAAGGACACATCGATCAACCGAATCGAAGGCACCTTTGATGTCGAGGAACACGACTACGGCGGGCCGCCAATATGTGTGACGGTGCTCCAACAACTGACGCAAGCTGAAGATATGGTCGATACAGCCACGAAACCCGGGCTGGGTAACCAGGAGTTGTGGTCTTTCCTCACATCTCTTGATCACAAATTGCAGTTACTGATGAGGAAAATGGGAGTCTATTGATGTGGCTCATTTTAGGATGACACGCAACTAACCTCAATTGCTGTCCATGAAAATCCGACTGAGGTGATGGCTACCATGTCGTGTGCCCCAGCGGTCCAAAATGCCTCTAAAGTGGCCTCTGATGTCGTACTGGAAGCCCCTCAAAGCCAGACCGAACTTATGGCCCTTGTGCCCAATAAAAGCAAGAGGAAGAGGGCTAAGAGAGTCCGTAAGGCTCCTTCAAAGTCTGAAGGTACTGAAACCATTAAGGTATTGGAGGTGGACCATGGACTTTGACGTTTTGTGTTG
>CALYDF020003344.1:0-18357 GCA_944474145.2 Dicrocoelium dendriticum
AGTCAATCGACACTTATATCTTGATATTGCCTATGAAGCACTGAGGGTCAAAACAATACTCCGCCCCAGATCAAAAGGACAAAGGCGGACTCTAGCCAATAGTACGCAAGAGCTTACTACACGGTCAGCTCACGTAGACCAATAGATTTCTGATGTTCGAATCAAGTGAACAATAATCACTTGGATCTGTAAGTGGCCCTCATAAATCGCACTGATGATGTCGTCTAGCCTGCCGATAAAACATTTGCAACCAAATCAACCAGCTCGGCGAACACCCGCATACCCTCATCGGCATCCCGAGCTACAAAGATTCTCACGGATTCCTAAAGACATGTTTACGATTGCCCTTGGCATCAACATTTCAATTAACACTCGTGTTAACGTCTTTCTGGGGTTCCAGAACAAATTTGTGGCCGGAATAGCCACTGATCGTAATTACTCCAGCTGAAACGAAGTTGGTCGATTCTAACGCATTTGGGCCACTGTTTGTATTCACTCGTTGTGCAACATACTATGCTGTTGATGACAATTTTATCTCGCAGCCAAGACGCTTTTAGTGATTGTTAAGCAAATCTAGGGAAAAGATTGCGAGCAGCATTATTTCATGTATATTCATACCAAAATGATCTCAGTGCTCATCACCAGTCTAATCGTTGTCACTAGCCTTTATTAGTTCTAATAATGTTCATTTATAATATTGCCTAGTGGAGTAACAGCACACTACACAAAACCACAGAAAACCTGGTTGGCCATTGTACGGTTTCATGTGGTCTACTGCTAGCTTTGCACAATTAGGATGAAATTAGGTAAGCAATTAAAAAATCAACCTTATTTTCTGCAATAGTTTGGCATTCGGTTAAGGAACGCGTTTTACCCATTTTGATAACGCATGGCTCCACTTCTTTTAGTCGGCCAATGAAATTCATCACGCCACTTGTCTTTCGGTCGATGCGTTTCAGGTTAGGGGCTAAGGCTGAGTTCAGTCATTCATTATACACGTTAGCTGCAGGCAAAAATGACTTAGCTATTTTGCTGCAACACAAAAGACAAGAAAAAGAAAAAACAGAGGCAGGCCGGCTGAGTCTTCAGTAACGGATGCACATCCTTCCGGAGGGCTAACAGCCGACCATCGTGTCGCAAAATAGGAGTTATATCATGCCTAACCATTGAGATCGTGATTACAGAAGGAGGCTAAGCAAGTGGGGAGTGACAAAGGAACTCACAACATAAACGCCAATGGGGCCGGCTCTTCGCTATATCAGCAAGTGTGTCTAAACAAACGTGCTCATCGTCCTTAGGACCATCGCCAGGCAGTCGGGATGCGCCAATCGATGCCCCTTTCGTAGTGAGTGTTTTTATTTTGCTAGACCGAGTCATCATTTGCCTCCTCGCCTCCTCTTTCAATTGCACCCCCAGCACTCAAAACGATGCAGAGAGCGGGAATTGGTGAGTTTACATGCACAACAAGTGGCCCAGCCATCGGAGCCTGGTGCGTGATGTAATGTTGCAGAGCGGTTCACTAGCTCTTCCCGCACGAAATAAGCGACGCCAAACGTGCTCATTGATCACTTGGTGCTCCGACCAAACATTAGCTAAGTTGCGGTGGCAGCGCTGATCGAACATGGCTGGCCTCTTTATGTTTATCGACTTGATGGGCAGGTTTTACAACCGAATAAGAGGAGTGAGTGGCTGGCTGCATTAAAAGCTCTGTCCTCCAGGGCGAGAGTGTTGTCGCGTCTGCGCCACAGATGGCGGGGATTGGTAACAGCAACTCGAGCTATTGCTATCCCATTTGTATACGCAACTTTGATCCCAAGGGCGCTAATATAGCTGCACAGCTGCTTGAATTCCTGAAAGACTACTAGCTTATCACTCCAAGGGTCAGTGCAGGAGGATCCTGGCTAATCTTGTAGAAAAACTTTGCATTTCGAAGGAGCAATTCATGGCGCAAAACGATTGACAGCCAATGCTAATCAGTCCAGTGCAGTCTGGCACGTTTGGGCGGTCACATATGAGGACAATTTGGTCCGCATACTCCAAGTCAAGAAGTCTCTCATCAGAAAGTAGCTCCACACCTTCTGGATTGTGTCCAGCGAACGCTATTTCCATGACTTCAGCAATAGCGAAGTTAAAGGCGAAAGGTAGCAGCAGGTAACCTTGTCTCACACCGCTGAAGATATTGAAGGGCGGTGACAGTTTGACATAAACCTTTACTCTACCCGAGCTATGTGCGTACAGCGCTTTGATAATGTTTACAAATTTTCGAGCACAGGTTTTCTCAGCAAACAGTCCAAAGTGCACATCGATCCACCGAATCGAAGGCACCTTCGATGTCGAGAAACACGACAATGGTGGGTGGCCAATAAACATGGCGGTGCTCCAACCATTGAAGCTAAGTGCAGATGTGTTCGAGACAACCTCGCTTTTGACGAAACCTGGCTTGTCCTTCGCGGATCTGGCGTTCCCGAGCACCAGTCATTCTGTACAGAATGCCAGAAGCAAGCAATTTAGAGGCAATTGAGTTCAGACTCATCCCTCTCTGGTTGCTACATTACGAACGTAGCTCCACGAAAATTGGGACTATGACGAAGCGGCTCTATTCAGTCCGGACAGTTGCCTGTTCCCAAAGTTCCATTAGCAACTCCTGTAAATCATCCACAAGAGCAAGTCCTGCAAATTTTTAGAGAGCTAGGGCAATTTTATCTGTTCCAGCTGGCTTATGCAAGTTCAGCAGGCTGTTATCACGTTTGAGTTCTGCGCGTGAGGGCGGATATAAGGAGACGGCACATAGAGAAGGGCACTTAATGCCCGAAATGAGAAAGCGATAACTCAGGTTGGTTGAATTGCCTTGCAAAGTGTTCGGTTGAGAACCTGACCATTATTTAATTTCAGCGCGCCTGGTTGCCTGTCTGTTAACTTGACCCGATATTGCGCAGAAGGCTTAAGTTTAAAATACCCTTTGAATTCGTGTATAAACACCACCAGTTGTTTTCACAATTGGAACATATATCTCTTTGCAAACTACCAAACAATGAATCCACGTTGCGAAAATTTATGTAGCTTACTACAATAAATGCAGAATATTCCCTTAATATACATACTAAAAGTTAAGCCAAGATTCTACTGATGTTACGAGATGAAGGGTTTCTGTATGTGATAGGTTATCGAAGTAACAACTTGCTCATGACAGATATATAATTTGAGTCGTTTAGAGTGAAGTAATTAATAGGAAAATATACAAAGTACATATAATACGCAATCATTATGATTAATGTTACCAAAACCGTTGGATGAACGAGCAACAAATTTATGCTGTTCTCTTCTACCTTTGCTACACTTCTGTTTGTACCTTTTACAAGTATAATTGGCCAGTGTAAATACAATGAAACATCAGACACTGCAGACGGTCTTCATATCTTTAGAGAATTTGACACCTGCTTTTGAAATGCAGTAATATGTAGCTGCCAAAATTACCATAGGCTGCTGCAAGCACTGGCACACCCCTAAATCTGACCGAATGGGCCTAGTCTTCACCATCTCAAACCACTTTGACACACACTGTCAGGTTTCGGTTTTAACATGCCTTAATACTAACACTAGTTAATTAACTGCTGTATAACGTCTTGTTATTTATTTATTTCCGAGAAAAGGAAGTACTTAGGTATAATTTAAGCAAAATTTAGGGTTTCCTTCTATTCATGCTTTTATTGGTAGACACTTTACAACAGCCCTTTCGTAACTTAAATAACATATCTTGGTTTCTTCAATATGGAATGCAAATCTGTCCGTACGATTCGTCTGGTAAATTACAGCAACCGGAAATCTTAACGCAGCGAATTGTATCTTTTGGAGAAAGTTGCTTGAAAAGCGTTTCCAAATGTGAAGTTATGTTTGTCTGGTTAGTAACCATCTAAAGGGGTGGTGTGAAACATATTTCTACAATGGAACGCATCTATGTGTATAGTGTCTGGCATAATAAAAAATAAATTGCTCATATTTTTGCGATGACATTTTTCAGCTATCAAGTGAGTGTATTCTTCCTCATTTTACTGTTGCCCGCATCTGAGCTGAACACATTTTGGGATCGAAGCTTTTTAGCTAATAAGTGTACCCATGCAAGTCATATTACCAATGACTCGTTGGCGTACATAAAGGTAAGTGCATAAATGAGCCGAATGATGAAGCTTTATTGATGTCCTTATTGCCCATGATGGATCATTATGATAATATCCATAAAATATGTCAAACATTTGATGACTTTAATGCTATAACGCCACACCGGTCCATAGCCGCATGGTACATGAAAACGGGGTGATATATATCAACGGAATACGCTGCAACAAAGGACATACACGATGACTTTGTAAGGACTGTTGTAATATTTGTTTTCACCATTTGGCTATATATGCATCTGCTATTATTGTCAAGGTTTCTATATTGCTAGTACATACAACTTAACTATTACATACATTCGTTTGGGAACCCTTTTAATAATTGGAAATGTCATCCGTATTATGCCATCAAGCACTAAATACTATTCGTACCCATCAGCTGGACTGTCTTACATTGCTGATAAATATATATATTTTACTACTATAAATAATAAAAGGCAACATTATGGATGAAGCGCTTATACCAGTCAGCTTATCCTTAGCTACCGTGCTTGCATATGTCAAGGCAGAACGGCATCTTATAAATTACACTTTCTCCTGATATAGTGTGAAATATAAACAAAATGCCTAAAGCAAATTACATGAGTCAAAACCATACATCGCTGAAGGGTTAAGAATATTTTTCGGTAATATCTCGTCACACTCAAACTTTTACATAACACTGGTCGTGTGGGGTAAGCGTCAAATCGGGCTGGGATTGCTTTCAAAGTTTTTGAACGGTCAAAATCCATGACTAAAGAGGCTACAGATGGCAACAGAACTGCACCAAAAGAACATTATTACACTACCTTGGGCATTCTAAAGTAAATAGGTAAGGTCACAAGGGGCAACTAATTAACCATGCCAGTCTGCCAAGGTAGTGGTAGCAATAGTAGTATCGGCTGCATAATTCGGTTAGGGTTCAATGGTGTATGATGGGATAAAAGGCATAATTTTACAAGACCCACAGGATGGATATGCAAAAGAAAATTAAAATCAAAATGTTCCGATGTGGAACGTGAAGTATCAGTGGTTAAATAATTGCACTTCAGCGAAGTGTTGAGTATCGTTTATCACCAAGATTAAAATCAAAGAGTCTTTCGAATGTCGTCATGTCTGGTGAGTTCACCACATAGTTTGATAATGCATTCCAGTGAGAAAAGATACTAAGTGAGAAAAAATACATTCTACAATTCAAACGAGAGAGTTGCGTTATTAGTTTAAGGTGGTTGCCTCGGTTTTGTTTGTAAGGGGCTAGAGCCAGCCGTGATGTACATGGATGCTCTCTTTCGGTTAGTATCCGGTGTGTGAGAGCAAGATCTCTGCGAAGCCGTCGGTATTCTAGTGAGAACACACCGACTACACGAAGACGGAGTTCGTAACTTATACCGGCTAGTCCAAGTTTTGCCTTTGTGGCTTTTATTTGTGGCTGTTCCAATAAGCGGATGTCTCGTTTTAACCATGGACACCAGGCCTGAATTGCATATTCAACATGATGACGAATGTAGGAGTTAGTCAACAATGGTGCTAGTCGTCGCTCAAAAGTGTCGAGAGCTCGCCTCAAAAGTCACAAGTTCAAATTCGCCACACTTGCTGCCTTCGAACATTGGAGCGAATTTCCAAGACTCTCTTGCACGATTATACCTATGTCGCGATCACTAGTCACGTGTTGCATGAAGTGTTACACAAATGTTATGTGTTGACGAAACTGCTGCGCACCGTCAGCAGGTGGCACTTTTCAGGGTTCAGTGGGAGCTGGCTCTATTTTGCCCATTCGTTAATCCGGGTCAGATCTTCCTGGAGGTAGACAAGAGCGGATGCTGAGCGAATTGCTCTCCATATTTTAGCATCGTCTGCAAATATTTGCATCGGAAATAGAATGTACGCTGGAAGGTCATTAATGTAGACTAAAAACAGTAGCGGGCCGAGGACGGATCCTAGTGGTACACCACTGGAGAGGCACAGGATTCAGAGTGAGTGTTGGCTACTCTTACATTGATTGCTCTGTCGTGTAAGTAATCTTCTATCCAGGTGAGCAGAGAACCGTTGCTACTGTAGGCAGCAAGTTTTTGGAGGAGAAAGAAGTGATCGACCCTGCCGAATGCTTTAGAAAAAGCTAGGTATATCACATCTATGGGCACTCCTTCATCAGCCACCTTGGTCCATAAGTCCCGAGTAATCAGCAAATTGGTAAGACAAGATCGACTGCGTTAGAAAATATGTTGGTCATTAGAAAGTATGTGTTGACTTTTAAAGGATCGCGTCAGTCCATCTCGATTACCGATTCCATCACTTTTGATAAAAAGAACAGGAAGGAGTGTAATAGGTCGGTAGTTAGCAGGATCCGAGCGCTTACCTCCTTTGTATATTGGAGTGAAAATTCCATTTTTTCCACTCAGATGGGGGTATAGAGAAGTTAAACAGACGCTGGTAAATGGTTGCAAGTGGTGCTGCCATGGTGGGAGCAAGGGGTTTTAATAATTTTGGGCTGATCATGTCGATTCCAGGGGCACCGTACCATCGGAGAGACTGTACTTTGCTTGCAACGACTGCTGGAGTAAAGGTGACGCTGGATAAGCCAACGACATTGGTTGGGATTTGATAAGGTGAGTGTTCCAAGGATTTTGTAGCTACCGAGCCAAACTGCAGGAGTAGAGCGTTCGCGGCATCCACAGCAATAGTTGTTAGGCCACTGGCCGTCCTGAGTGGTGGTATTCGGGGCTTTAACTTTTTTTTATCATTCACAAAGATGTATGGTAGTTTGCTGTTACTGGTAAATTTCAGCATCATATCCTCCTGCCATTCGTACTCATCGACTCTAATGAGTGACGTGCAGTAGTTTCTGATGACTTTGTAATCCTGCCATTTGATGTCACATAGGCTTATCAAATGTTGCCTCCAGATTGCATCTCTTCTGTTGATCCATTTACGTGTTCTGCTCCGGATCCACGTATTGGTCCGGTGCGATGATCGTAATGGTACAACCTTCGATGCTGATTGTATGACCCAGTTAATTTTGTCTTTCAGTTCATTTCACGCGCCATTTGCTGAGCTGTGCGTCTGTACGTCCCAGTCAACGGTTGCTGCTGAGCTGCGCAGCTTATAATAGTCCGTAATAGTTCGTTGAGTCTCTCTTTCTTTAGCAACAATACTGGCATAACATACATAACCAAATGTTAGGACTGCATGGTCGCTACGGTCCAGTGGAGGATCGTATGATACTGACTCAACCATCAAAACTTCATTAGTCAGGATTAAGTCCAGGAGTGATGGCTTGTTTGAACCGCGATGTCTGGTTGGTTGATGCACATGGTTATACAAAACTGCCATATCTATGAATTCGAGGAGTTTTGATTAAGTGATTGCCCATTAGGGGACATTGATGCTATTGAAGGAACGTTAAAGTCACCCATTATAAGATAGTGAGAGTACTTTTGTGAAACAGCATAGCGGAGAGTGTTTAACAGAATATTATCGCTGTCTGCTGATGAGATCGGAGATCTATAGATAATTGCTAAGAGGCAATCATCACTGTTCTTCTGTGAACCAACATCTCGACCTGCTAGGTGCAGTCGGTAAAATAGTGCGTCGGGAATAACAATGGAATTTTCGGTAAGAGCCTCACATTTCAAATAATCTCGATAGTAGAGAGCAACACCGTCACCACGAGATGGACGATCATTTGGAGTGACTGACATCTCATTGATTTCAATCTCTGAATCAAGTATGTCGTTTGAGAGCCAAGTTTCAGTAACTGCTATGAGCTTCCAAGTTGTTGTTTCATGTCGATGGCGCAGCTCCGAGATCTCAGAATACAACCCCTAAGTGTTTGTGTAGCAGCATTGTATTTGTTGACGCATCAGGAGCTCGGTTCGCTGTGAGTGACCGGCACTATTTGTGCCGGTCTGCTGAAGTTTTTTGATGCGGTTGTTTCTCACAACTGAGGCTGGCTCATCTGCATCTGAGGTCTGTACTAATTGAAAGAATGATCTTAACCGTATTTCTGGTGGCCCAAGTTTCCTGTTGTCATACCATGCTTGGATTACCACTGATACCATTTCGGGCGCAGCCAAGGTGACTTTCAAAATTCGTGGCCCGCTACCTTGGTAGTTTGTGGAAGCAATTAGACGGGTGACGTCAAAAGCCACGACATTCTGTATGTCGTATAGTTCTGCGATGTACCGCCATTCTTCGATGTCGTGCTTCTGTCGTTCACTGTTATCGTCTGTCGTTCACTGCTATCGTCGGAATCCTTGCGAGAAGCGTTCAGGTAGTGAGTAGACGACTTTAAAGTCATTCTCAGATGCAGTATGGCCACATCCGAGGAGGTGCGACATGAGTGAGCTGTTCTAGGTCCTCGTTTTCTCTTTGTAATATCACGCCAGGATGTGCACGCGAATCCGCTGGGATAGGCGTCTCGTTGTGCGACCCAGGTATTGTGCACCACAGGAGCATATTTACTGATAAAGGCGCATTGAACGGGTCAACGATGTCAGACTACCTTTCAAGGGTTTTGCAAGCAATGGCTTGTTGTGATAACAATTCTCAAACGGGCTGCCAAATAAGCTTTTTCAACAGCATCTTTCAGACGTCGAGATAAGATGTCAGCTGCAGTATCGCCCTTAAATGGCAAATGTATGAACAGCTCTTTCTTATGAGCAATGCTCTTAGGTGGCCTTCGCTTTCGTTTTTTTCAGATGCTTCATGATAAACTTATCGGGCTAAACATTTTCCCGAAGGACGTCGCTGATACTTTGTAGCTGTTCGTTGGCGGTATCCGGAGTGCAATTACTGCGTGCCCTGAAGGCAAGCGATCGGATTAAACTTATCTTGTGCTGTAATGGCACTGCGTTGTGAAAGTTACTGTACTGCCCGGTTCACCTATGCTTTCTGTGTACCTTTCTGCTACATGAACCGTCCGCTTTGTGGATGACTTTTACATCAAAGAAAGGTAATCGGTTTCCGTTTTCGTGCTCACAGGTGAAGCGTAGATATTCATGTGCGTCATTATAGGCTCTCAGCAACTGTACCGCATGCTTTCCGCATTCGCAAAGTTCGAATGTGTCATCGACATACTGTCCGTACATTTCAGTTCCACAGATGTGCATCCTGACATTACTCTCGCCCTGAAGGGCAAAGTTTACATCGCAGCCTTCCGTTCAACTCTCCTATAAGGCTGTGAAACCTGGCCCATCAGGTCGACAGACATGAAGATTCTCGTCACATTCGATCATCGTTGCCTTCGCAGCTTAGCTCATGTCTGGTGGGAGCACCGCGTGAGCAATGAGCGTGTTCGACGTCGCGTATTTGGTGCGGGTAGAGCGATTCAACCGCTCAGCACCATTATATCACGCACGAGGCTCCGATGGCTGGGCCACTTGTTGCGCATGCCTGCACACCGACTGCCGCGGCGTGCATTGTTTGCGCGTTGTGGGTGCCGTTGTCTTCGTTTGATTCATCCCGACTGCCTGGCTGGGGTTCTAAGGACGGTGAACACTTTTGGTTGGACACAATTGCTCATATGGCTTGGAGCCGGCACCAATGGCGTTTGTGTTGTGAGTTCCTTTGTCCATCCCCTCCTGTTTAGCATCCCCTCCAATCACGATCTCAGTTGTTAGGCATTATACTACTCTCATTACGGCAGCCAGCTGTTAACTCTCCGGAACGATGTCCATCCGTTACTGGGGACTCAGCGGCCGTACCACTCTTTGTCTATTTTCTTTTCTTGTCTTTCGTATTGCGGCACAATGGATGAGGTGTTTTCCACCTCCAGCTAACGTGTAATGATGATGATGATGATCATGATGTGCATCATGAGTGGGCGATGTTTTAATTTTTCAATGAGGATATCAGTCAACAACGGCCCCAAAAAGATCCCATGGCCACTCATGTGGTGCAAGAAACGTAGGGCGCACAACGAGATGCTTATCTCAGAGGATTCGCCAGCACATCCTGGCCTGGTTTTACAAAGAGACAACGAGGACCTAGAACAGCTCACTCATGTCGAACCTCTTCGGACGTGACCAAACTGCATCTGAGAATGACTTTAATGTCGTCCACTCACTACCTGAACGCTTCTCGCAATAATTCCGAAAGCAAAACTTGTCTATTCACGAGGCTACCTAAACCACCATCTGAAGCCGGAATTATGTGTACATAACCAATCCCTACAGCCAATACTAATAACCCTTTTTTGACTTTTCCTTTTAAATTTAGAATGCTGAAACTTGTGTATAAATTTGTGGGCAACGTTTCGCTTTTGACACAAAAGCTTTCTCAGGCCCAGTGAACCAGTCGGGGATTGGTATAGCACTTATAGCGAACTAGGATGAAAAGCACGACGAATGGAATGTAAGCAGAAAGTCAATCGCGTTACAGGTCAATGCATCACTCCAAATAGTGCATATAACTGTCACAATGGTCCGCGGTATAAGGCCATACACGTTAGCCCGGTTAAGGATTGGTGCGCGAATGATGTGATATTCATTCTCTGCCCTGGTTACTTTCGCCGGCGCTCCTCCGACTGGTCGGGTTAACACAGCTCGCCACATGTTCGAGAGCTCCGCCCCATCCATGCTGTTCAGGCACCTGTTCACTTTGCTAATCTCAACTGCCTCAGCAGTCAACCTCCGGGGATTTGATCGCAACCGTTTTCTAACGATTTTAATGTTATCCAAGTCGATCTTATGTCATGTATCTATCGCGTGCATCGCTACCGCCGAACTCCTTACTACAGCCATATTTCCAAGCTCGTATCTTGGTGGCCGTGTTATGCGTCTCTTGTGTTCTGTTATCCTTATGCGTAGCTCTCTCGCCGTTTGGCCGATGTACACGTGTGCTGTCTTTGCAACTAATTTGGTAGAAGCAATGGCCTGTCCTATCTGCGGGAAGTGGGTATTTCAAGTGCACCAGTGTAGAGCGGAGCGTTTGGCCTTTCTGGAAAATTACCTTTTCTTTATTTAAGACCCTCCGGATGGCCTTCGAAGTTCCATCATTATAAGGAATACCTGCCGTCCCAATCCACTCGGTAGTACGCCTTGGTTGACGATTTAAAATCCGCTGCAACTGGCTTTCCACTATCCGGGGCGGATATAGTGCGTGTGGGGAGTTGTGTTAACCAGACCAGTCAGAAGAGAGTCGGCGGACCGATCCAGGGCAGAGAATGAAAATCACATCATCCCCGCACCCATCGTTAACAGCGCTTAAGTGTATGACCTTGTAACGCGGACCATTGTGACAGTTAAATGCACTATTTGGAGTGATGCATTGACCTGTAACGCGATTGACCTTCTGCTTAAATTCCATCATCGGTTTATCTGTCTCTCTCCAACAATCGTATCATTCACTCAATTTTGTAAACACGCTATGTTATATCGGTCTCTTGACCCTGCACGTGCAGTAAATTGTTCCTACGTAGCAGTTGTGGTCTGAGCCACACCAGCGATGTGATGTAAAGATCGCGCTTGCAAATCATGTATACTAAACAAAATTACATAGGTTTTAATGTATCATAGGCAATGCTACGCGCTACCAGTCGTTCGATAGTGCTTCTTGCTCTATTGCCATCTGTCTGTTTGGCTGCCTCTTGTCCTTTGCCTGTTTTTTCCCGAGATTTCCAGTTACATCGGCCAAAATAAGGGGTTATCCACTGGGACTGGCCGACCCATTCTCAATAGCCAGCTGGCTTAAACACTTGATTCTTTCTCCGGGAGATGAAGAACCCAGTCACCGTTCCAAATGGAGCTCTTTCCGCCATTCTGGATACGCCACTTTCACAAGTCTAAACAAATGATTTAAGCTCGCCTCGTGCACAGTATTACCATTTACTCACCTTGAATAATATATTTACATGGATCCTCCGTTCCACAACGGAAAACAAACAATTCTGGCATGATTACCTTCACTACCTCGAACATTCCTATTCTCCATTCACCTGGAGCTTTTCCTTGGTCAATTCACGGACAGCGTTGCGCTCGTGTAAGTGGCTTTTCCGATGGCCTTTCATGGAGTTTTCCCTCGACCATGGTGACAATTACACTTACTTACATTTGAAGGAATTCCGATTCCATTTTGAGGAGTAAGATATACGTAACGAACCCGCATTAGACAAAGGAATGGCATTTTCGCCTGTTATGGACGTATTCAGCCACAATGAACAACTGCACTCACCATCTCCATGACAAGTCCAACGTGGATAGCTGGACGTGGTTTGCGAGCCGGACAAGAATGTAACAGAAAAGGCTAGCCTCTATTGACAATGATTTTACTCACCTGCATCATTTATCATTCGACTCTGCGACTATTTTGCATCATTGACCGGTTTCAGGGACTACTGCAGGATCATTACCAAGCCAATCGGTCAACCAAGGAGGAATTTTGGCTGTCAACCGACTGCGAATAATAGAGTGCAAAATCGGTCTGCACGATGCATAGCCGGCTAGCACCACTGTTCAACTGAAGCTACGGCAGTGTTCCAGGACGTGGTGGGATTTCGCCTGACAAGCATTATCCCTAGAATAACCAAACTGTCCGCTTAACAACATGCAACATGGCGGATGTGACTCGCCACTGAATAAAGTCACAGCTGAACATTTCACACTGACGCAGTCCTCAGCCTTCTACATCACCTGTGCAACTGATTTTACTTGAAGAATGCTTTGATAGAGCACAGATATTATGATTTCGTAATGGTCATTGATTGCAACAAAACCTTGTTTGGCTCCTGTGCTCATGGATTACTACATGGCGAAATCACGCGCAACTTGTATCTTGACACAATAGTTATGACTGATTTTTACGCGCCCTAGCGCCATCATGTTCCTTTGCCTTACTATTACCTGACAAAATGCTCACTCGTATGAACTATGAATATTTCGGTTATACCTTTCATTAAAACGAAATATTTTACTATATCAGAAAAGCTATGCTTGTATGTATATTTGATCGCGCCTTTACAGATGTGTCTCGTTTTACGGCGAATATACCATTTATACATTTTTTTATTTATTTGTTTTCATCCCAGTCCGCTATGGGTGCTATACCAATCCTCGACTGGTTCACTCGGCCTGAGAAAGCTTTCGTGTCAAAAGAGAAAGGTTGCCCACAAAATAAACTAACTGGCTCTTTCCTAATCTTTCTGAAATCATGAGTTCTTGATCGGTTCCAAGTATTTGCCAAATAATGTTTTTAATTTTCCTTGGGTGCAGTTTTCTTGCCATTTTTAGCCCCTTTTAGTCATCGATTTCGACTGTTCAAAGAACTTAAAAAGAAATCCCAGCCCTATTTGACGCTTTCCCACATGACCAGCGTTAGGTAAACTGAGACTGAGGATGCTTTACGGAAACTAATGTTTAACCCTTAATCGATTTCTGATCTTGATTCATGTGACTGCAATGGGAATATTTACCTTGCAGCAGAAGAGCAATGCCCAAGATTCCTAGAAGATTTAATGCAAATTGGACACTGCTATTAGAATGCTGCTACAAGTATTTTAGTCAAATCCGCCGCATAGTTTTCGAGATTTACGCAAACTAAATTTAACGGGACACAAATGGGCGGACTGCTGCGTGTTACAAAGTTAACGACATTTAAAAGCCAAGTATGGCTGAAGCATGTATTGATTTATAGCGGAAACTATCCGGTCCTCTCCAAGTATCTTGGATCATGGATTACGAAAACTATCTTAGAAAGTGAGCTAAATTGCGAACTTCGCTTTCTAAAACAGGGTGTAAAGGAAGGAGGATTCTGCAATATTTTGCTAATAAATATAATGTATTCCTTCTACAGCTGTGATGTGACGACCATTTCTTTCTGAAATCCAAACTCTGCATAACTCACACGGCACAGTCACATTTGTCGAAAGTAGAAAAGCCAAATTGGTTTAGCTGCAGTCTATTGGTTAGCACTACCCGCAAAGACAAGTGTCAAACCGTTTGTTTGTTCCTGTGGAGTAAGTTCCTGCGGAGTAATTTGCCTAGGGTGAGACGCCCCTTTAGAGTAAGAGGGAATACCCAACCTCCTGATTTATGAGTAGCTGTTGGAAGCCAAACAGCTTCTTAAATCCCAAGGAATGTCTGGTAAATCACAGGCTATCCAGGTCATTGAGCAGTTCAATGTGTTTAATAAAAGCTTATTGGGTATTAGAGTATCCTCCAAGGAAAACGAGCAGCTGGCTAATTGTATATATTTTATTTAGAACAACAATCTCAAATCACTGCATTTTGTCAAAGTAACCCTAGAATTCAAAGTTTCAGCTTCAATAAAACACCTAGGATTGGATAAAAAGGTAGTTATCCTTCACTCAGATAAGTGATCGTGGACTGTAATATTCATACGCATCGATTTACGTGAAAAGATATTGACTGCTTTAAGCAATAGCACTAGATGTGAACCTGAATGCAAGTCCAAGAACAACTGAGATGAAAAATGAGTAAAATCCGAACACACACACGCATATTCCTAAAAGAAATTTTAGAATTGCTGCGACTGGAAAATTATTGAGACATGGGAACAAATCCGCAGTTTTACGGTCTGCCAAAAATGCATTATCTAGACGTCCCTCTGTGGCTTATTCGACTTATGAGCGATTCGCAAATCCTAATATTTCTGCATAAAAGAACGACTATTGTACCCACCATCGTCTGTTAGTAAAAACGCTTCGCAGTTGACATCGTTCGCCACCCATAGTGCGCAGCTGAGGAGACAAAATTAGTTTCCATAGAAGCAGCTTGCTACCAGCTGGCTGACAAAAATCTTTAGGTCCTGTGTATACGTGTTGTATTATCTGCACCACAATGGACCACAGGATGATAAATCGATCTGAAGATGTGACAATCAATCAACCAAACCAAGCTTCGTGTTTAAGAATAACGCGTTGGTTACCCCGGTTTTGTCATGTTAGCTTCACTGGCAAAAGTATATGTACATTTAGATCTATTCACACGGTCTATAGTAAGCGCTTAAAAGTTTGTGGTGATAATTTTCAAGAATTAAGTCGTGCGCCACATTTGTGTTAGCTTATCCGCTTATCAAGCAAATATCGGACCACCGATCAAAGTGCATAGATGAGGACTTACCTAAATCCACAGGCTACATCATGTTTCGTCTGCAAAGCAATTTGAGCGCTGAGATAATTTTTCCTCAGTCTTTAAAAATGTCTTGGCAAAATCAGATTATTAATTCAGAACCACGAAATTGTTTACACCTCGATTGTGTATTGTAACAGTGAGTGACTATCGGTGATCAGTACTGATGCCCAAACCATGTATGCCGACCCTTGAATTGTGTCTGCATATTTTATAAGTTTAAAACTAAAGTAAGAAAGATATCTGTTGGTTTTCACTGAAGCTGAAACATGTAGTGGAACATTTTTCTACTGGTTATATATCGTTAAACCATTATGGGTTGAAAGTATTCATCTGACGGGTGAACGTTGCATAAGATGGGTGTTACTGGATTAACTATAGGCGTTTGTTGTCCTTGTAACTGCTTTTCTTCCTGGCTAAAATTTGAAGGATTTTACTTAGGTCCACTGTTCCTCGAAAAATATACTTACCCATTTGTTCAATAATTCATAGCAATTAGATTGTCCAACTCAGACATTTACTTTTCTGTATGAAATAAGGGTATCTGAATAACGATCGAATGTGAACATTAGTTCTGTTCACAACACAGCTTTGTAGGAGTACCATTTAAAAATATTTTATAAGCAATATTTGTTTGCAAAAGTGATAGCAAATAACATTTACGTACTATTCAAACTAGTAGAATTAAGAGAAGCTGTTAGCACTGTGAGCCAAAACTTTGTTGATGGCGCTAGTTTAAAGGAGGATTCGAATCTATAGTAAATTGACTCATTTCTTTAAAGATATGACCTTGTGAGTAGAGCCCAACATCTTAAATATCGGAATTGTCCACAAACTCAAGAAAGCAATCGTAGGCACATTTTTAAACACTGCATTGCATGAAAAATAGCTCATTAGAGGGCGCCAAAAGACGTGGTGTTATAACCAAACCAATTTATTCATCCGTGATTAAAATATCCGGGGCTGGTTTAACTAGGATTCCTAAGTAAGATATATCCCCAAAAACAGCAAAATATTTGTCAAAATAACGTCCATTATTATGGAATATCAAATAAATATAAGGGATGTGATTTATAATAAGTGAGCTAGAATGACTTACATAAACTTACGTGTTTACATTATGTTTGATATTTCTTTCTTGCCACCGCAGGGACGAATTCAAAGCAAGTAGCGGATAAAATGAAATACGCCCGAATTTTATTAATATTTAAGTAGCTTTGCAAGTAGTCGCTTTAGTTTAGTCATGTGATTTAATGTACTAGTAAGGAACGACGACAAACAAAGCCTGTATAAAAGAGTTTACTTCGACAACTACTGATTTGAGGTTATGAGAAGCCAAACTGTGAGGTATAATATTTTGCAACGAATTGTTCAAATTCAAATTGGTTGCCCAATATCAAAAAATGTAGCTTAGTTTCAACTCTTAAAGCTTACGTATAAAAAGTTATATGCAGGTCTCATAAATATGTCTGAAGCAACCTAATTAATTGCATAATTGCTGAGTTTCACTATAGGGACCAGGACATTAATGTTTAGCCCAAATTCGAAATACTGAGTTACCAGCGAAATTAAATCCAACTTGAGCGACAAAATCCTTCAGCAATTTCAAGTACATATATTTTAGAACCTTGCGTTTATCTGGTTGTTCAAAAGGTAACTTTGTTGATGAAAATGAAAAATGATTTTCCTGACCGTGAAGGAATATTTTATTAAATTTTATATTATCCACTCTATTCCAATACCTTTTGCTATTATACTAGCAAAAGCGTGATTCTATGCTCGTAAAATGGTTTTCCTTTGCTGACAAAAATTGACGCATATGATTTCTGACCTCCTCAATTGACGTACAGATTTTACCGTCTAAACGTTTTGTGGAGACGCGGACAAATATTGGACAGTAGATGTCAAAGCTGCAGAATTCCTTGGGTGTGGCGTTGTATGCCGTCCAAGTTGCAAAAGCTTTTGGAGAATTACCGAACGTTTATGAGGCCTAGCATCATCTTGTTGCAACGCTACAGAATTTCTATTGATTGATTCTATCGTTTTCCTGTCGCATTGGATAATTCAATTGGTTCAGCTGATGACAGTACTCCATGGAATGGATTGTTGCTTTGTCCGGTAGAAGCCCAGAAAAGGATTCCTTTGAAAACCTACAAACAGATAGCACCACATTTTATGATAGATATCGGCTTTTGAAGTTGATTTTGCCGGTTCATGCTTTTTACTCCGTGCTCTCCTTCGTTTACCCTTGATGCTACCAACCAGTTTCCTTTCCCTGGTGTTGATGCGCTTCAAAAATGGATCATTTTTGACGTTAGTAGTAAATCACAAAAGGTCAACTCGACGGCAAAAATTTTTTCAGTGGAATATGAGAAACGCATACTTATAGGTTTGTTATGTAATCTAGTCGTTTTAAATAATCATGAACGGTCGAAAAAGATACATTTAATTTTTCGGAAACCACCCGAGCTGTTGTTCACCGGTTTGCATCCACTAATGCAAGTTAATTAAATAATTGATGCAAGTGATCATTTAACAAATTAATACAGTTAATTGCTTAGTTAATGCAAGCTAGAACTTGCGGAAAGCAATTTTGTCACTGGCGTTCTGACAATACACCCCCGTACACACCTGATACTTTTTCCTCTTTGAACAGCATTTTTACGTGTTGATAGTAAAAAACTAAAATATGCTGCAAAGGCTGCTTCTTATTTTATTTATTTGAAAGAAAAACAACTAAAAGCTACAAAATAGAACAAATCTGACTTTTGCAACGGCAAATCATAGTATACCAGCAGTCAAAATATAAAAAAGTACACTTAAGTGAGAGGTTACCTGTGGCAATAAATACAGTCAAAAATTCTGTTGAAAAATAACCAAATTTCTTTCCAAAGAACGGGATAAATCCATTTTATGCATCCGCATATTGAAAAGTAAAATAGTATCATTGACTGTTGATGTTGTATTTGAGATTTTATAATATTTTAACTCAGCTATTTTCCTTGACTGCTATAATATCCAAAGCAATGGAGAAAAAAAAGAATAATGAACAAATCTTCATAAGCTCCCCAGCTTTATAAAACTGCAGTTACACATAAAAATTGAAAATTACTATGCGAAAA